>JAIPRL010002033.1:0-67761 GCA_025469235.1 Pemphigus obesinymphae | reverse complement strand
CGGACAGAAGTTTCAACATCAAAATCGGCGAAGCAAAATCTTCATCAAGGAATATTAGAGCAGGAGTACCGCAAGGAGCCTGTCTCTCACCCCATCTATTTTCGGTATACGTAAATGACATGCCAACTGTACCAAAGGCAAAACTAGCACTGTTTGCGGATGACACCATCTTTTACGCCACAAGCATCACAAACACAGCTGCAACCAAAATTCTTCAAAAACAAGTAGACAAAGCAAAAAGGCTGTTAGTTTTTGGGACGCGCTAAAGATGACAACATACTTGTTGTAATACGTATACGCAAAATAAAAGTGCATATTATTGTGACTTCAGGTATGTTTGTAATATAATAATTATAAAATATAAATGTATAATGAAATATAGTAGGTACATACTCCGCAAATAATAAGTCGCCAGGACTTTTTGTTCTCGAAATTTTATATAAACATTGTCGTCAGGTTAATATGTTCGAAAGTCCGTTTAAAAATTCGTCTGAATGTGCTTCAATATAAATGTAATTCAAATTGTGAAAAATACTACTGAAGTCCGACAATTTTAAATTTATTACCTATTCGGATTAATAAAATATATAAGTACAATATTTAGTTCAAACAAACAAACAAAAAAATTATAATAAATATTAAATAATAAAAGTTTTAACAATAAGAAAATATATTACGATTCTATATGGATACTCAACATTCATGCGTATCGGTACGTATAAAATGTATCATTTAAAAAATAATGTAATGTCTATAAATATAATATAGTTATTAATAATAATTATCGTAGATCTTTGTAACTTGGAAAAAAAATTTTATTTTAATATTAGTTTAAAAATAATAAAAAAAAAACGTGAAAAAACTCGAGAAATAATACAAAAAAATCTCAAGAAATTTTTCTCGATCAATCTGTAAATTGGCGGTCAAATTTTGACAGCCACCGTGCGGTACACCTATCTACTTTCCTGCCTAGTGGGGATCGAACATGAGACTGTTCTCGCACGATAACGCCTATAGGTACCTAACGACCTGCCTAGCTAACCGATATATAAACCATGCGAAATTCGGGTATTTGAGAGTGATAAGACTATGGTGAGGTGGGAAAATAAATCGCACAAAAAAGGTAAAAGTGCCGAGGAACACACTCCGCATACACCCCTCCAAAAATTCCTCTGAATGGCCAATTTCTTTCTACTTTTCGACGCGCGTCTGCGATTTTCACGAAAACGGGACGTGAAAAATCGCGAAACTTTCGCAGTTCAGTTTCTAATGGCGTTAGACGTTAAAACGCTCGTAAAACGGCCTTGAATAAGGACCACGGAATAAAATCGTACTATTTAGGGCAATCTCATAGCAGAAAACGGGATCATTAGCGTTTCATAATAGTAGAGGTTACTTATATAATAAATATTTGGGTAATGTATAATGTAATGTATTTACCACCAAATACTTCAATTTTGATTTTTAATGATGTAGATTAAAATGCTGAAAACGATGGTAAAGTCAGAATTTGGGGGTCGGTATTATTTTAGAAGTTTAGCAATTATAAATAGAATTAGTGTCAACAAAAACAGCATATTTTACGTTGCATTTTCTATCAAAAGTGTTATCAAAACACGTTTTTATATATCTAATTATTGTTTTTTTTTTTTTTTTTGAAACGCATGTAAAATTGTGTGTTTTAAAGCTTAGTGAAGTTCGATTTCGGCACAAATATTTAAATTTTTAGTTGTTTTTTCTTTTAATATACTTGTGACCTAAACCTAACGGATGAATCCTCCCTACGCGAGAATAACCGCTTCCTACGCCTACCGATTCCAGTCGAGAAACTCGAGGTCCTACGGACCTCTCGACTTGGAAGTTTTATATAATACATACAATTTTCCTCGTCGAGGGGTTTCAGGGCTGAGCCCTGATTTGAGATGTCCATATACGTATATATCATTAACACGTTAAAAACCACACTTTTAATATAAAAATGCAACGTAAAATATGCTGATTTTTATGATACAAAAGAACTTGAAATTACTGTAACTTCTAAAATAATTTCTACCCCCAAATTCCGACTTCACCATCGTTTTCAGTACTTAAATCTACATCATTTGAAAAAAAAAATCAAAATTGAAGAATTTGGTGGTAAAATACATTTAAGCCAATATACCTACTGTAATTATTTAAATTTTTAAAAATTCGATTTTACACTTCTGACTAAAATTTCGACAAAATTAAGTTTGCATTATATATTGCGACATGTGTACTCAGAAATTATTGGTTAAAAAGCAATAAATTATAAAATTGTCCGAAGGAGGTCGATTGCATCGCTGTCTTTCGCAATTATGCCCTTTATTGCTGCAACTGTCCACAACACCATAGTAAAAGTTGACCTATAGGCTTGAGAAAACTGTGGGACTTTGTTTGGATTTGAATGTCGGATTTCAATTCCGAAAAAAATTTTGAATTACTCGATTTGTCTGTACTCTATTTAAAATGAGATCAGTGGTCGGTGGGCCAACCTTTGCGTAGGAGAGTTTCGTGCTTTTGTCTCGCGCACAACCGTTTACGGGAGCTTCGTATCATTATAGTATTTACAACTAAAGTAAACACATAATTAAAAATGCATTGTGCCTACTCGGTGACCGGTGCGCGACGCGATGTAGCGCATTATTTCGTACGTCGCGTTCGCTACCGCGGACGACTTTGTGGGGGAACCGGTTGACATCATATGACTGAAGTCGACGGGAAAATGTCGCCGCCGACTACTGATCTCATTTTGAATAGAGTATACTAGAGATAGATCGAGGCTATTAAAAAAAATATTTCTCATTTTATTTATGGTTGGAAAATCGTGTTAAAAAAAAACCAAACAAGATCATATTATAGTATTTAATGTAGAAGACGGACCGAAAAATTAAAATCCTCTTTGAAATTTAAACTCCAACATTCTAAAGTTTCACAGTTATGTTTAGCTTATATGCCTGTTACTGAACAAATATCGTGATTACACAAGAGATATGGACACGGGACTGTTTATAGATCACCTTTAAAATATAATCAAACATTATATTATTGTTAATTTTTCTGAATTTTTTTTTTAAAAATTTCCTATGTATAACCTCTGAGACATGGAGGGGCGGCGTCCTCATATTATCATTAGTTTAAACTGCGAACGGATGGTAATCATAAAATTAAAATATGTATTTGTAGTGAAATAAAAATTAATATAACGTATTATAGAAAAAATAAAAAACAGAAACATAAATATTTGAAACAAATGGGTTAACGAGACGGTTGTCGACAGAACGAAAAGACTCTGGAAAAGACTGTACATACGTACACACGGCTGTCTGTGGCTGTTTGAGTTATTACACGGAGGGGTGGCAATACAAATACTTAATCTGCTGTGCTGTAACTTACTAAATTGAAAAGTATAAAGAAACTTCTTATTTTTTTCCAGCATAAAAATATTTTTCAACATAAATATTCGTTTACTTAAGCGTCTACCCAATTATATATTATACGAATACACGTGTGTTTTGAAGACTCTTCGTTTTTTTTAATTGATAATGGCCACTCGTGATCGGTGTGTACGAGCGTACGTTTTTGGTCATTTTTCCGAATGGATATCGCGGAAACGAGAAACACGGATTGAAACGATTATCATTAAAGCCAATGGGACTTCTCGTTGTCCAACTTAATGGTCATATTATATTATTTGACTGTGGATCTAAATCCTCTGGAATTAATCGGCCGTACACGAAATGTATATTATTATTATACCTATCATACATGTTTCTTTTTCATGCCGTTTCAAATCAAAATAATGAACGCACATAAACCATCAAAAGGTATTATTATGGCTTAATGGCGGCCTCGAACATCAAATTTAGTATTACGATTATCGAATGAAATGAATTATCCCATTCCGGCTACAGGTATTATATGCAACCGATTTTACTCACTCTTAAAATATATATGTTGACATTACAATACATTTATGAAAAATTAAAAAAAAAAAACAAATATCTATTACATAATAAATAGGTAATAGGTATAATTTAGGTGGTATTAAATGTAAAACCTCATGACCAAAACACTTTTGTTGCCGACCACGTGCCATGTATAGAACACGAAAGGTTTTATCGACAAGTTTGTAGGTAATTCCTTGTAAAAATTTTGACAATTCCTCAGCGTTGAGCCTAATTTTGTTAGTATACAATCGCATTTCATAAAACCTTTTTAGTAATTAGATAAAGGTTTGTGTAGAAGTATACATTTTCCAAACAAATAATTATTATAGGGTTATTCTGGTTTTAGATTTTGAGCGGAGTAAGAACGCTGTTGGTTTTATACAATGATATGTATTTGGTTTTGAATGGAACGAAGAATCTACTTATTTTACAATGATGTGTGTTATTTGTTTAAATTAATTAACTTTTTTACATGAATATACTTTTTCTGGAAGAAGGAATGGAGTAATAAGCTTATTTGATTGCAAATTGGTTCTAATACTAGGTACTTTGAAAACATTATTTAAAAAAAAAATTTTAGTAGTTTCTATAAGCGTAAAAAAACGACCATTTAAACAGTGTATGTATGCAGTATTTTCATAAATATAGGATCAAATAAATAGTTAGTGGTTTTTTTTTAATTGACTATTTAAAGGTCAAAGGCCATTAAAAAAAATATATATATATAATATACTTAATATTAATATTATATACCAGAATATTAATATAAAATGAAATTTTCCAAACACTTTTTACTTGTTTAAATAGTAGGTTTTGTCAAAAAATAAAATCTAAAAATATTATAATACGATTATTTTATGTACCTAATTATTAATATTGACTCGTAATATTCTCCATTCACCTTTTGACAAACTGATATTGATTTTTTGCGTTATTATGATTTTAACAACATTTGATAGCGTAAAGATTAGTATTATAAGTCAGAAACTTTGTATTTTTAAAGAAAACGGTATTTTGCACAAATTTGTAGTTAAAAACGTGTGTATAATTTCTTTATAAGTTGTTAACGGGAACTATTTTATTTTTATGTTTTATTTTTATTTGGAAAATGGTCAAATTAGTAAATTGTCACTAATGAGTTATGTTGTGTAATCGTTTTCAAAAAGATATTTTTATCTAATATATCAAAAACAAACCTCCAACCTAATATTTTATTTAGCACCACGCATAGCCTTATCTAAACCAAACATATTATTACAGTAGACTTTTCCCCAGACTCGAAATCACCACGGGAGATACCTTTATGGTATCCTATAGGTATATGCGTAGTCTTAACTGTCCGTAAATATTTAAATATGCTTAACGAACTTTGCAAACACTATACACGTCCTACACATATTTAAGAAAATGAGAAAATGAATTCCAAACGATCGAAATCCTAGACGAAAATCTGAAAAATAATTGTTTAACAATATATATAAACATTATATTTTATTATATTATACAGGGTACAGTAAAAATATATTTGTAATTTTGGATATTGGGAAAATCAATGTCTATAAAGTTGGCCGCCCAAAGTTACAAATACTTACAAATTACACAGTTCATTTTAGTGTAGTCAAATTAAAAAAAAAACAATTTAAACGGCTAACTTATTTGTAAAGTTAGCCACGATTTGAACTTGCATGGATAATTGGAAAAATATGACTTACAAATTTTGATTATGGGTTTACAAATACTTACAAATTACTTACCAATTAATAACCTAATTTGAAGTCAGCTGTTCAATTTTCGGCGGCCAACTTCACAGACATGTGAACTGTGACATGTGTAACTGTAATTTGTCAATGGGTTTAAAAATATAAAAATACATCCGTATACGATTATGGAATTTGATCCATGGTTACTTTGGTTCTAGGACAGAATAGTAAATTGTTATTATTATTTTTAATTTGAAATCAATGATAAATCATTGTATTCAAAATACTATTCTGATCGAACTTCGGTATAATTTTATTAAAAATATAATAAAATAGTAATCACGACAAATGTTTTTGTTATTTTTGTATTTTCTTTGTATTTATAAAATATTTCCGTTTTAAAAGACAGTTTTTCTTTTGACTTAAAAAAACGACTGAGAAAATCGAAAAATTGCCTCTGTAAAATACTGTCTAAAACCAATTTTATTCATAAAAAGCTCTTTATTTTAAAACCCCTGTTAACTACTTTTAAAACGTATTTAAATGTACATATATTTTTTTTAAAAAAGACTACAAATGGGTATTAGTTCATGTTTTTGTTTGTTTTTCATCTTTCCATTGTGTTCTAAGTTCATACAAATAAGAATCGTAAAAGTCATATTTTCAATAAAATTGTAATTTAATTTTAAAATATACATATATATATTTAAATTGTTAGATTTTTATTTCTATACATAAAAATGGCAGCACTTACATTTTCTTAAGTTGAAAGAACAAAATATAAAAGTTTTATTTAAATAATTTATAAACATTAAAAAATGCTTATAAAACTCTATATAAGTTCTGAATATTTTCGAATCCTGTTGACGAACATTTTAATTAGAACGTATCAATACTTCTAAATTTACACGAAAATTGATTTTTATCGTTACAAATAATGTTTATAATATTCATTTAATCATATTGAAAAAATTAACTTTCTAATTTTGAGTTGTTGTCGTAAAATATCAGTGATGTTATCAATGATTTGGTTCATCATTAATACGCATTATTCATTGAATGTTTCCGAAAATATTCAAAAGCCTTTAAAACGAATTGGTTGTATAAGCTGAGATGTTAAAATTACGGACCGTGGGCTAAATATACGGCTTGCGATTGCTCCTGAATACGACCAGCAAATTCGAATTGATTGAATTAAAATTCAATTCACATTTAAAGCAACGCTATTTTAAAATGCGTTCCAATTTGGAATTTTATAAATCATTAAAGAGAACAGATTTACCAAATTTAATTATAAACGTACAAAAGATTGTGTACGTGTTTAAGTGTATAATATTATAATATATTATGCGGAGAAGGTTATCTCGAACTATATATATATAGTATTTCATAAAATGCCATATGGCAACAGAATATTGGACGACAATAATATACTTCATAAATTGGAGATAACAGCTTTCGACTGATACCTATAGAAATTAATGAAAAGTGTGACGGGGGAAAAAAAAGAAAAAAAAATCTACTTTGGCATTTTGAGTATAAAAATAGGCATCATAATTAAATTAAACTTGTACTTTTGGTATGAAAATCACTCGGGAAACGCATAAGTCACAAACCGGAATGTAACTATCGGCCTTCTGGAAAAACCTATTCGATTTTCGAAAAACGAGCATGGCAACTAATTTGATTATATATATATATATAAATAAATAATAATAAAAAAATGATTGGAATATTTTTTTTTTGGGAAAATTAACACGGATCACACAGATCTACTATATATATAATGACCCCCCGCGATTCGTCATGCAACATATCCGACGATAATCCCGTTTTGTTCGCCGGAATTTGTCACCCTACAGTGATTGTAAGTTTTTTCGCGGCATGATTAATTTTTTTTGTTTTCTCATTGAGGACATTATTGCCCCCCGGAAACTCGAAGACCCGATTCACTACGGTACATGGTCCGTTGCAGACGTACAAGGGCAATCGACATGGCGTTTACCTGGGAAATCGCATTCGCCGTATTTTTCTTCTATCCACTGGTCAGTGCTATTCGTGAGCTTAAAGTGTCTATATACCGCCAGAGAATTCTGTCGAAATTACAAATTTCCGTGAGTAACTTATCATAAATAGAATATGTTTTTTTTAACATTAGCACGTAATATTATTACCTATACATTTTATACTTGACTGGTTGAAAATTAATTCTCGTCGATTTCTAACGGTACGATTAAAATTAATTGGTTTTTTTTTATTAATAATTACTCGTGTCATCAAGTATTATCGATTCTGGGCATTAACGAGTGAATAAGTCGAGTTAAGTTCATTTTAAAATAATTGATACATTTTTATTTAATATTGTGTCTATCATCGAAATGGTCGAATAAAAATAAACTTGTTTTTATCGTGTTTTTAATAATTTTTATATTATAAGAATTTATTTACTTTCCGAAAATATAAATTTCCCATCAATAAACAATATTTAGGTAGATACCTAAATATATACATATATAAATATATACATATATAAACATATATATATATGTTCTGAGAGTATTCAAAAAAAGATTATTATTAATACTCTCACACATTTTATTTTTTTATATATTATTTTTATTTATTTTTAAACTTTTTGAATTAATCAACTTTTAATATTTAAAATATATGTATAGGTATATCGTATAATTGCAAATTACTAAGTGTATATTATGACGTAGTATCTATTTATTATTAATATGTTTAAAAATGTAAAATGTATGCAAATTGAATTCACTTTATTAAATATTATAATGGAAATTAGAAAAATGAACTTTTTTTTTTAAACTGAGTTAAGTTAATATTTTCTCTTATTAATCTTTTTAAAACATAACGACTTAAATTTTTATTTTGTTAACTATATATTTTTAATTAAATAACAATTTTGGTTAATTTAACAAAAATTATTTGACCTAATTTCATTTATCCTGGTACTTATTGTGCTTTGTTATCAAATAAATTTACAAGTTTTCGTATAGTTATATAGAACATTCAACATACTTAATACTACAAGTATATTTTTATAGATCTTTATAAAATATAAATGTAGAATTTATTCAATTAAATATTGTATAATATATATTACTTCAAATCTAATGTAATAATAACTGTAATACAAATTTTTAAATTTTTTATTCAAATATTTCATTGGGTCAGAGACCAGAAAACGATACGTGATATTATATGTTCGTGAATTATAATTTCAAAGTAATATTTTTTTCATGTAAGTAATTTATCTTAAAATATACTAGGAACTAACGCAGCAGATGTTTTTTAATTCTAATATTAAACATAATATTAACAACAATTTACTTAAAACAATTTAGGTATTAAACGCAGTACATTTTATTTAAAAGCATGTTTGAAATTGAGATAATTAAATATTTCAGGATTATAACTGTATATAATATATATATATTTATTTTAACATTAAATACTATTATTACTTATATATATATATATATACTATTATAACTTGAATTTTAAACTTTTACTTTAAAACAGTAATACGTTTTTTTTCTTTTACAACGTGAACTGCAGTTTAATTTATATTACGTGATATAATCGAAAGTGAAAAGGAAACAAAGCATTTTTCTTATATGTTAATTAAAAAGTAAGTAATTTACAGAATAATTTGTAGTGGCATAAAACGAAAATAAGTAAGTGCCTAAGTGTATAATTCGTTACACAACAATAGTATAATTGAAGGCAAACTCGGCTACTGTGACAGTGAAATTAAATTATAAACATTATACGTGAAACTAAATCAAAAGTATATTTACTTTAAACACAAATAGTGTAAACATATAAAATTGATAAAGATAATCAATTCGATTCTCAAATTTATTAAATAATAATTTATAATAACAATATGTTTATGACAATAGCGATTATTAATAATAATAGTCTTATCTATCAATTGAGTACAATGGAATTATTTTCAGAAATCACAAATTTTTTTCTTCTATTAAATAAATATATAAATGCTATATACCTTTAACACTATTTAAATAATGTAGGTGAAAAAATAAATTAATTTTAAACTTTTTTTTAAAATAGAATTTTAATTTTTTGGGGTTTTTAAAAGGTTTTTTAGACATTTTATTCAATCAATGAAAACGAAATACCTATTTCCTGGAAATAAAATCAATATATATATATATGTATAATGAAATATAATAAATAAAATGGAGAGCTTACAGTTGTCTACAACATAGGTATAACAGAATTGTCTCGAACATTAAATTTTAACCAACAATTTATAGACTATTTCAGTATTTAATATAAATAATAATAATATTATTGTGCACTGTAGGCAATAGTATTAATTGTATTTTCGGTAATTTGTTAAGTTCTAGTAATATGAAAAAATAATTTGTTAGTTTTAAAACAAGTTTTTATCAGTTTTAAATACAGATATTTTCTGTTTTCATTTTATTTTCTATTCGTTTTTTATCTCTCAAGTAACTATGAATTACATCATTTAAAAACAATCGATTGCTATATCAATAATACCCCCTTTAACTTTATATACTAGTAACTATAACAACCTATCGCTAGAACGAACACAATGAGAATATAATATATCAAATTAAGACACAAGTTTAGTGTTTAAAAATTGAAAAGAAACTGTTTTAACTTGTTAGGTTTAAATTTAAAATAATAAAAATATAATATGAACTATATCCCTATTAACCAAATCAACAATCTAACTGTAACTATATGTCCTAGTATATACAGATAGACGTACGAACACAACGGGTATATATAGTGTCTAAACTGTATCAGAATCTCTATGCGGATCTAAGAGGGGAGAAAGGGGGCCCCAAAAAGTCATTAGAAGTTTTTATATAATATATTTATAGGTTTGACATTTTTTTTACTTATTTTTATAAATTTTCGAAACTGATCATTCCCCCCCTAAAAAAATTGACCCCTAAATCCGCCAATGCATAATTAGAAACCTAATAATAATGAATTTTAAAACTTAAATGTACATGAAAGTTATACAAGTTTTTGACAAAAAAATCTTCGTCAATCGCTTTCTTACGTAACGGTGTGACAACTGATGTATCAAAATTGACATATTTAGTAATAAAACGTTTTTCATAGTCGTTCATTCAAATTCTATACATGTACTACTATACTGTCATTTAAATTAAATTATCGAATTCGTCATTCATGAGTATACTTCATACATTCCATATATTTTTGTATTTTTTGCACATCTATATAATAAAAAAAAAAAAAAAAAAAAAACATGAGTAGGTACATATATTTTTTCGAAAAAATATATTTATTCGTAAAAACCCTTTTATAATGCAGCCAAACTAAATTAAAATTAGAGATTTACTTCTTAAACATATGAAAATATATTATAATAATAAAACATTTTATTTGAATATATCTATAACATTCTCTTATCTTTAATATTATTTAGCAAAGGTGGCCAAAAGTTAATGGACAGTGAAGTAAAGTTAAGTTAGCATAAATGCCTTCAGTTGAAAGTGAAAAGTTAACCAACAACACATTTAACTATTTAACTTGTTAAATTAAATGTTAATATAGAAAAAATATTAATTAACTGAGTTTAAAAAAAAAGTTCATTTTTAGTTTAACATTTAGGATACAAATCTAAAGAATTTTTGAAATTACTCAACAATAGACTCTTTCACGGTTTACTTTTTTTAATATTAAGTAATAGGTAGGTACTTATTTGGTTATCAACTTTTCTTAATATTTAACTAAAATAGTCCAAATAAATATATCTAAAATCAAATAGCTGTAAATATATATTAAATTATATTAATATTATGTATATCTAATTTAGATAAGCATAACTATATTATATGGGTAATATGGAATTCGAAAGAATTGAAAAACAAATGAGCAGTAGAATAAAAAATATGATAGTAATCCGGAAATAGGAATTATTCAACAATATTAGACGAGGTCAATTGATGTGAATTGATTAAAATCCCATACGATCCTACTCAACAAAACAAAATTCTTAAATGACGTCTACTTCATCATTATTAGCTAGTAATATAATAATAAAAATTCAAATAAATGTAATATAATGTTAAAAATGTATGTTTCCTGTGTAGAACCATTTCACCCTTAAATGCCTATTGGCCGGAATATGAAAATGTGTAAATATATATTACACCGAATTCTACTTAAAATCATTTTTATAACATATCCTGCAGTTTATTTGCAACATACGTTTTACTGGACCCCCTACTTGTAAAACTTAACATTTTTCTTTTCCAATAATTAGTATGGAATTAACATAAATTTGCATGACCATTAACAAAATTGTCATGATGCTGGAAAAAGCATTTAAAAAGCATTTAAAGCAAAAAAAGCATTTAAAAAATGTATGTTGGGGCTGAACATACATTTCACTAGCCTCCCTAAAGCTAACTCCCACAACCCTTGACGACCGTTACATTTTTAAATTTATAGGGGTTATTAAAATTGTAGAAGCATAGGTATGTTGTCTACATACTTTTTATTTTAAATTATCTCTATAGAATATTTCCAAAAAAATTCCGATTATTCAATACTGTCCATGACCAATGCTGGGCGTTAACGAGTTAATAAGTTACAAGTGAAGTTAATAGTTAAGTTAATTTTAACTTTTAACTTAATTTTTTATATTTGATTTTTGTTAACTGAACTTATTAACTTAACTTATTTTTGGTTATATTAACTTTTAAATAACGAGTTACTTTTAATAAAAACTTAGTTAAATTAATTTTGAAATAATTGATACATTTTGATTTCATATTGACTCTATTATAAATAGGTAATTATTATATTATATGAATTATTTATTTCCCGAAAATATTATAGTAGGAATAAATCGGGAATATATTAGATTTCTTATCAATAAACAATATTAAATTTTCAATGAGCAATTTGCACATGTTAAAATTTTGAAAATAATTAATAACTAATTAATCATTTTTATGATCCTATTTAGTTGTTAATTTTAAAATAATTATTATACATACATTGTAATTTTTTCAATTATATTATATGTTTATGATTTTTGAATATTAAAAATGCTTAGTCATAAAATAACAGTATTTCCAAAAAAAATAATAGATACTTAATTATACCTGTATATGTTAAATGTTATATTGACTCATTAAAAAATATAACTTAATTTAAGTTAATAAGTTATTTTTTAAACTTAACTAAACTTAATCGTTAAGAAAAAAAAAACTATCGACTTTAAACTTTTACTATTAAACTTGACTTAACCGAGTTGAAAAAAAACTTGCCCAGCATTGTCCACGACAATAAAAAAGTCGCACATTTCAGGTTAGGTATCGCACATTATCAAATTCAATTTTTTGATTTTTTGAAACCCTTGATCTGATCAGACGCGTGATCCAGTCTCCTGATGGCTAAGATGCACCGGACGGGTGGAAAGAAATAAACCGTTAGGTATATACCGATAGCTTTAGAATCATCAGGATTATCCACCCCCTACCCCGACGAGCATTCACGATCAGAGTACGTTCATTCACTATTGACAGGATTTTTATTTTTTATTTTGTGGATTTATTTATTTCGAAAAATGAGTTCGTGTTCAAGTTCGTGTGGGCACCGCGTGTTTTACGTATTTTTGAAAGACAGCCGCCCATACATTATTATAACGCATGTCATACGATATAGAACGATACCAGTCGATTTATGCGTTACCCATGCAGACGCATCAGTGGGATTTAACAAATTTTTATACCGCTCCCTCCTTCCCATCCACCGACGGGTATGTTCCCGCATCATCGGAATAGCATTATACACCCTCGCCTCGGGCGGCGCGTTCGTCATAATTCACGCAGCGGTCACGGGTACCGGCGTGGAGCGGGATGGAGCGGGATAGAGCGGAAGAGACGCGAGGGCAGTTTATATTTTACGGCGCTTCGGGGGCGAGTGGCGCGAGAAATTTACCGGTACACCCTCTCCCCCGCCGATCGTAAATTATACTGCTACGTGTAGCGTTTTTACATTTTTTTTTTTCCCCGAGTCCCCGACAGACCACACGGTGGCGCGTATACCTAAACACGACCGCAGCCCCTCCCCGCATTTCTCACGTACGTTTATTAATATACAATATACCCACTGTACAGGGTGGTCCGACGGGGATATTAACAACCGCGGTAACATCACTGTTTTCGTTCTACCGCGACCGTCGTCATTGGAAACAATTTGGTTAGCACGCAGATCGACTATATCGTTATACACTTTATTGGTTTCAATAAAAGCCGGTCGTTAGCATAAAAAGACGGAACATCAAAATATAAGACCTTTCTAAAGTATCGAGTACAATGAGTTTGCCGCCAATTAATACCTCTTTAACACAAAAACTCCTACGAGAAAAAGTGAATACAAGAAAAATGTTTATATAACAAGTTTATCAAACTTTTAAATTCATTAAAAAATGCATTTTTCAGTGGTGCTTTAAACTATAGGGATTCATATTTGATTTCATTGTTGTAACATAAAATGTTGACCATCCTGTATACGAGCATTATTTTCCACGTACGGGAACGTGTGGTTCTCTCCGGACACGCAATATTCTGACCCGTTACCGGACGATAAATTATTCAACGACCGAATTTGAAACACATTTTTCCGTTCCCGGTAATTACCCGTGGATATTATGTAGCAGACCGTTGAATAGTTGAAATCTGATTAATATTCCGAAATTTTTGATCGAATTACCTGGAGTGACCAATCCATCAGTTCGCTGATGGTATAATACTATATGTATTATATTCCGGATTAGTATATAAAAGTTCTAAAACACATTATTTTTTTTTTTTTTTTAATTAAAATTTTGACACCATGGTCTTGAAATAAAATGAAACATTTTTGCATCATACAGAAACGAAGTTCCTAAATGAGTTCGGTCTATTAGTAAATAGTTAATTTTATTAGAATTAAATATAGGTAATCAAATTATACTAACTCTCTCACAGCTACACTATTTTGACCCAGTGGCCTGCCACAAGCTACTTGTTGTTATTAATTTGTTATTAATATTTAAGACTTTTACTTTTTAAGCCTAGGTCTCAAAGAATTGATGTAAATATGTTATTACTTTACATTAATTTACGTTTTTACAGCGCAAATTAGTAAAAATATGAAATCAATTTTAATTATCAAAACAATAAACATAATATGATAAGATACAATACGCGGCGATCGAGATAAATTTACTGTCATGACCCCACCGCCCTTTATTAACATTTTAGGATTAACTGATAATGATAAAAATGAATATTTGAAAACTAGACAAATTATTTTTATGTGGAAAACTTTTTTTTTTTACTAATTAAATGAAATTATTATTAGTTTTATATTACGCCAGTAGCAGTGATGATGTTAAAAATGTTGTTAGTGTACAGAAAAGGTTCCTTCTAATTTATGCATTGCCAATGGAAAAGCTATAAGCAACTTCTTCTCATGAAGATTAAAGAATAACAAGTTAATTTATTATGAACTGGTTATATCTATTAAAAAATTCTGTAGGTACAATTTTTCGACACTACAAAGGATATTATAATATCATTTTGATTTTCTCCATGATAAATTTTATATATAGCTTAAAAAAAGTAAATTATTAGGGAAAATTAGTGTTTTAAAATATAAAAACAACTCGTACGATGATAATTTCTATTTTGATTATTGATTGGTAATATAGAGATTTCCTACAATTTTAATAGCCACAGTTCGCATGAAATCATTTTTCTAAAATTTCATTAAACTTGTTTATATCAGTTATAACCAGAGCTTAAATACGTATATAGGGTTTCTTCAAAAACCGGTAAGAAATTGAATACCGATAAAGAAGAAGAAAACCGATAACCGATTCCCGGTTTTTATTTTAAATTTGAAGAAGTGGGAATCAGTGATCGAAAATAAGATTTTGGATTTTTAAATATACGTGTAATTATTTTACGATATAATTTTAATAGAACCGATTTAACCTACAAAACTGTAACAAAAACACCGCTTATTTTTTTCCATCATTTACGAGTATACTTAGAATTTATATTTATAATGGTTTAATCTTCATTTTATAATATTTTGAACTATCATAATAGGATATTGTTAGGTATTTATTATTTGAAAGTGGAGTGATTTGAAAATATTTGATGAGAACAAAAAGATGTAAATGAAATTGAAGATAACAAAAATTTAAAAATAATCATCTATGTTTCCTACTTCTTGTCAATCATTTTATTCTGTTATTCTATGTACTGTGTTGCGTATATACCTATTTATTACGAAATTGTATTTTGTGACATGCATACTTTCAATTTTATGTAACTACCTACTATAATATAGTTTAGTTTTTACTTTTTAATATTACAACAATTATCAAAATAAAATTCAATAAAATAGTTCAATTACCGTTATTTTGGGAAGTGGAATTAAATCCTGGTTTAACTTATTAACTAAAAACTATTAACTACAAACTATCTACTAAAAATCCATTTAAATCTATTAAAAATTAATGTATCCTTGAGTAGTCAAGTACGCATTTATGTAAGCATATCATTGGGTAAATGTGTTAAATAGTTTTTAGTCTTTTGAGGTCAGTTGTTGAATACTCGAACTGAAACGTGAAATTTCTGATTCGATTGTTAACATTCCATTAAGATCGTAGCTGAACATATTTTTGGGAAGGGGATCTCAAAATCTTAAAATGTGTGATAATCTTAAAAACTCCCATTCAACAATACAGCTTCGATTGCTGTAATGTAATTTATGATCACAACAATCGTCTGCTGAGGAGATTTGCGTACAGAATCGGTTGTATTTTTTTTTAACGTAAAGTGATTTTTTTTTAATAATTCATTTATACGAAAACCATTGTACTACACACCGTGTATGCATAAATACGTATCCCTTTCATAGCCTCACTTAAACGGCGGTGGCTTTGAAACCAAGCCAGGGTTCTTGTTTTCCTTATTATATTGTTGTACTATATAAACACGCTGCCTTTACAATTGGGATTGGTACATATAAAATATTGTCGACTGGCCTGCAAACGGCATAATAATTACACATCTGAATATTAAAAAGAAATATGAACAAACCAATTTTATAGCCATCGACTCGGCGATGGCATCCGTCCAGAATATGCACGAGAAGTACACGTGTGGCTACCATTTTTCTTAGTTCACGCATCAGACACTTGTTGAGTATATGATAACATTTATCAGGCATACGATTATCCTCGAAATTCTATCACACTCGATGTAAATTTCATTGATAGTTTTAAGAAGTACGGAGATCGCCATTTAAAATAAGATGTAATATTATTATTAAACTTATACTTGTATGACAATATACATATTTATCTATAATTAATCTTCGAAATATGTATATATGAGCCTATAACACCATATGTGTATACACAGTGATCCAATTGGATTCTGGAGTTTTAAATAAATGGGCGTTCCCACAAACTATATAACTCATATACTGTAAAATAATGTAGTAAGGACACCCTTTAAATATTATAAAATATTATAGGAGCTCCGTTTCGAAATATAGATAAGGAATCGAGGAATAGGTGGTAGAAATTAATGGGTGAAAATGAAAAAGTAATAACAAAAAAACTGATTGAGATAGGAGTGTAGATTATGGAAGGGAATATAAACAAAATGTGGGAAAAGGTAGCAAAGGGTATTAAGAGGATTGCTAAGGAAGTTGTTAGCGAGAGTAGAGGTGGTATATCAGAGAATAACCAAACATGGTGGTGGGCAGAAGAAGTACAGGAGATAATACAAAAAAAAAATAATAATAATAATAATACAGTTTAAGAAATGGCAGAAAACCTGTGAGAGGGAATATTGGGTAGAGTATTAAAGTTTATCTAAAGCAGCAAGTGCAGTGAGTAAAGCTAAATTAGGGAAATATAATGAGTTCTATGTAAGGTTAGGAACAAGATAAGGGGAAAAAATGTACAGGATGGCCAAAAGATGAGGATAGGAAAGTGTTAAAAAAGGACAAGAAAGTGATAAAGAGATAGAAAGAATATTTTGAGGGGTTATTAAGTGAATAATTTTCGAGAGAGGCAATTGATCAAGTAGAGTAGAAATTGGATATGGTGGAATTAATAAGGAAAGAGGAAATGTGGAACACTGTGAGAAAAATGAAAATTAGAAAGTTGTAGGACCAGATGTAGTACCAGTAGAAGTATGGAAAGTATTAGGATGTTTAGGTATAGAATGGCTGAAAAAGTTCTTTAATAAGGTACTAGTTGAAAGAAAAATTCCAGAAGCATGGAGGAAGAGTTGTGTGGTACCAATGTTTAAAGGTAAAGAAGATGTACAAGGTCGTGAAAATTATATAGAGATAAATGTTATCCATTAAATCTCATTAAATATAAACCACTAGTATGAAGATTTGGGAAAACATAATAGATAAAAGGGTAATAGAAGTAATAGAAGACAATTGTTACTAGAAATCAATTTGGATTTATTTGGGTTTGGGAGATCAATAATGGAGTCAATATTTTGTGTAAAACCGATTGTAAATGAGTACAGAGAAATGGAAAAGGAAATTTTGTATTGTATTTATTAAACTAGAGAAGGCATTAATGAAGAAAGGATTACAAAAGGTGTATGTGGACATTATTGAAAATATAAATGAAGGAACGAGCACAAGCGTGAGGAGTCTATGTAAAGAAACTGAGGATTTTAGGGCCAAAGTGGGAGTGCATTAGGGTTCGGCTTTGAGTCCTTACTTATTATTTCTGATAATGGATGAAATATCAAAGGATATACAGGGTGAGGTACCATGGTGCATGTTATTTGCAAATGATATAGTATTTATAGGGAGAGTCTTGAGGATATGACTAGTAGACTTGAAGAATAGAGGAAAGCTCTTGAAAGTAAAACACTAAGGATAAGTAAGAGTAAAACAGAATATATAGAGTATGGTTTTTGTGAGAGGGAACATAGAGGAAATAAGGAAATATTAGAAATATAGTTGAGTGGGAAAGGTTGAGATGTTAAATGGGTTCGTTTTACAGAAAGATGGGGGTTTTTAAGAGGATATGAAACACAGTATTAAGTTTGGATGGATGAAGTGGAGAGAAGCGTTAGGTTTTCTGTATGACAAAAGAATCCCTACTACATTAAAAGGTAAATTTTATAAGGCAGTGGTGAGGTCTACAATGATGTATGGAACAGAATATTGGACAATAGATAGGAAGATAGAAAAGATAATGAGTGTAGTAGAAATTAGAATGTTAAGGTCGATAAGTGGAGTTACTAGAGAGGATAAAATAAGGAATGAAAGAGATAGTATAGAAGTAGCTTGGATAATTGACAAAATGAGGAAAAATAGATTAATATGGCTCGGACTTGTATTAAGAAGGGAAGAAACTGAGACAGTAAGATTAGTATGATGATGGAAAGAGAAAGAGAGGAAGATCGAAATAAAGATGGGAGGATGTGATGGCGTGTAATATGAAAAAGGTGGGCATAAATGAAGAAGATACAGGAGATAGTGTTAAGTGAAAGTGTAGGATTAGGGTGGCTGATCCTAAAAAGTTTAGAAAGAATAGGAAGAAGAAGATTTAGAGTAAAAGAGTTCCATCCCCCTACGTACCTACCTTCACTAAATTCGAAAACTGTGTATACTGTTTAATATATGGCGATGGTAAATGGTTTTCAATACCGCCTTTTCGTTATTAACGCTAAATGAATGAAATTCGTCTTTCTCGACCATGGTCACGCACAGTTGGATTCTGTCATCTTCACGGTTTGCTTGTCAAACTCTATATATTAAACATATATATATATATATATATACGCAGTGACACTTCAAGGACGACTCGGTCACGTACGATCGTCATTGTCATCTTATTTTCTTAGTTGAAAAGATGCGCACAAAAATATAATTATCGCCGCTATTTAATGAAACAATTGTGAACGATTAAAATATATTATATTATTAGTTATTTGTTTCAAAAACACAATAAAATATCGGTCAGGGCTCTTTTGGTGTACGCCCGAATTTCCATCGTCTGACGGATTTTTCGTCTTCTTCTATTATCGTATGCAATCGAACACATGCAAAATATAATAACGAATTAATTTTTACTCCGCATTCAAGCGTGTGTGTGTGTGTGTGTGTGTGTATGTGTTTTTTAATTTTAAAAAAATGTATTTTTTTAAGCCATTGAGTAGAAAACAATTAACTAAAGGCATAAATGCACATAAAACAGTATAACAGTATAAGCCGTTCCAAAAACGTATACATTCCTATTAAAATGTGATGTAATAATATATAGTGAAACATATAATTTTCAGGCCATAAAATTTATTATCATGCATTCGTAAACGGTGTTGAAAATTTGAAATCGAACAGATATAATTTTATCGTTATTTGTACAGTATACAGTTCCCAAATTTTGCCGAAATTAAAACAATGTCGGTGTCTCGTTCATAATGCACATAAGTGTCATAGAGCAAAGTAAATTTTTAATTATGGAAAACAAATGTGATCGATAATTTCGTTAAATTCTCTACGTTGTTTTAATATAGCGATTATTACCATTAAATGAAACATGATTAAAAACTTCCGCTTTTTCAATATAACTTATTTATAGTTTGGTAAACTATATTCAATATATATATAAGCGTTCGACGATGGAACGGTTTTTACAAAAATAAAATCAGCTGTATATTCAAACGCGAGTGTTTCCGATATTAACAACGGAAACGCTTCGGAAACAAAGTTAATATTGTGATAATGTATTCTCGCACCAAGCCCGGGTAATAATAATTACGGGTTTGCCTGGGAGAAATTAATATGTAAGCGCAGTTTTGTAGCACAGGACTACCACGAAACAAATTTTTAATTGCATTAAGTTTCCGAACTTCAACACAACTTCGGTTTAAGTTTAATATGTTTGTCAATCGTGCCAATCATCATGCCGTAAATTGTATTTTATTTTTTTGTTTATGTAGAAAAATCAAATGGTAATTATTAAAATAATTGTAAAAATAAGTAAAAAATGTTCAAAAAATATCGGCTCAAGCAAAAAAAAAAAAAAAAAAATGCCAACTGGTATTTTGTGTGGTATACGTAATACAGCAATATATAGATAATAATAACAAATAAAAGACATCGCGTGTTACCCGAAGAAGTATAATAATATATATAGAGAGATGAAAAAAATAAATAATAAAGATGAGTAGTATCAAACGTACCTAGTCTTCTAATTCTGAAAAGTAGGTAATGCAACTGCAGTATTGCCGAGGATTCCATTATATATATATATTTTTTTTTTTTTTTTTTTTTTTTTTGGTGGTCCCTTCAACTCCGTACAGTGTATGGATAAACTTTGGCAAACAAACAAACACAAATATATTAAAAAAAATTGGTTGTGTAAAAGAGATGAATATTATTCGGTGTTATTTATTTTTATTGTTTTGCATTCATATCATACACTAGACATAAACCAAAGAATACAGTTGTGATTCTCTCGATGATAATATAGTCAAGTCAATTTTATTGGAATGATAAAAAAAACGTCCGATTGTTCTATTCGTATGGTGATATTATCTTATATGTTTCATGGCCAGAATCTAATTGTCTCAAAAATTATCTACTTAATACCTTTTAATTGACCAGATTATATATTTGAGATAATGCTATAAGAGTTTAAACTCTCCTGAGTGTAATTTTCTATCCATATACTATATTCCATTTTTCTTATTTTGTTTAATTTTCGTATAGTTAGTGGGGAAGTTGTGCTTACAATAAGGGGCCACAATACCAATGTTAAATGAAACCCAAAGGCGGTATAAAACTGTTGGACTTTGAAAAGTAGCACTTAAATTCTGATAACTGATTTCAATTCGTCAGTTTATCTATGTGGTTTTTTTTCAGCTATTTTATTTATCATTAAAAATATAATTTTTTAAATATTTATTATTACATTTCAGTTTGTAATAATAATAACAAAATGCATAGATTGATCCCCCTAGAAGATAATCCCACTTGTTGGTGTTTTAGGCGGAAATATCGCGATTACATAACAATGAAATGTGGTATGAATCCGGGACTATTTTTAGATACATTTTACAATGTCAGTACTTGAATATTTTTAAATTGCTTAATTGTTATTTCTTATATTTAATGAAAAAAAAATCCTATACACAAGCCTTTTAAAATCACAGGTATTAAGCATCGTCTTAAAGTGGCGAAATAAGGAGGTGGGTATTATGTGTCGTTGGAATATTTACAATACCTATATAATTTGGCATTACCTGGAATATGTTTATAATAGAATATTACATAATATATAATGTGGCAGAAAATATGATAAACGAATAATACAAGAAGGTAATACATTAGTGTTTCGTGATTTTTCTTGCGTCTTCCACACATTATTAAATTTGGCGAATAAGCTTTTAGATAAATTACAATAGTAATGGGTACACAAACTAGGTGGTGGCTCAGCGGTGGTGGTGGTGGTGGTGGTGGTGGTGGTGGTGGTCTTCTTTCGCCAGACTTTGAAATGAATTACCACTGTATCCAGCTACTTAGTCCTAAAGTTACCGGAGTCATTAGTTACTATATATACTCGTATACATAGAATGCGACAGATACCGTGTTATTTTAAAAGCGTATAAGTTAGTTGAAATATTTTTATTTAGAAAAGTTATAAATATACCATCTTAAAGTTCAGGAAAAAAGCATTTTATTTTTAAAAGACTACATTTTCAAGACGATCAGCTCAATCACCGATGGTCAAACGTATGAATATTTATCATTATCTTCATTGAAATTCTAATTTTTCACACCCTCCTTTCCAAATATCCCTATTATATTGCCTATAGTATATGTATATTTGTAAAAACTTGGCATTAATTAAAAGTGTAACAAATATAAAGACTCTCAGTGAAAACACTCCATCGTATTTATGTGGTGAATATTGAAATATAACTTTATGGTCTTAACATTGAATCAAAATTACTTTTAAAATATCGCATTAAAAAAAAAAATTACAATTTTTTTTTAAACTTACAGATGGTTATAATGTTTATAATTTTCTATTTATCTACATCGTTAAAGTTAAAAGTTAAAAGTTTATATAATCGCCCATTCTTCTGACACACTCTGTATATATACATGCACAACACAGACATATATTGTATAAATTACAGTTTATACATGGTATCTTGTAAGGACTTACTCGTTGTAATCAGTCCATGTATAGATGAGAATTTCAAAATGTATTATTAATTGAGCTTGATGAAATCACAACGAGTAAATTCTTGTAGAACACGTACATACACATTTAGAATTTGTTTTTATCGAATTTCAAGTGCAATAGGGTTAACATATTATTATATCGAGTTTATCGATTAATTTTGCATAGTAGTAGAAATTCATTTAGCACAACAAAAAAACACTATTTAGAAAGTACGAACTCATGTTATGAATGTGTCAATTTGCTTGAGTATTTTTTTAAAACTAGCAAATGGGATCGGTAATAATTATCCGATTTAAATTAACATAAATACAAACTTATGTGGTTAAAAAAAAAACACATTTTGAAAAATATTTTTTTCATAATGAAACATTACATTTTTTCAAAAAACATTATTGATAAATACTGACTTATGCAATTAAGCACAGTATGCATATGTGTTTATTATTGTGAAATACAGTGTGCACAAAAGCCACAAAAATAAAATAATATAAAGAGTGAACTGTACCTATATAGCGTGTAAATGTATTTCGTGCAAGTCATAAGGTATTGAAGTTAGTATCTGCTGATCAGGTGTCAACAATAATCGAATAATTATTGTCATTTATTGATTATCTATCTCAAAATAAATAAATGCTAGTTATATTTCTTCAAATTATACTACATATTATCATGTATTTATCTATGTATATGCTTCAATGACAATCAGATTTCATTGAGAATTCAATGAAAAATTATTCTATAATTTATTTGTTTCGATATGATATAATTGAGTTTGGAGCCACAGTGATTTTGATTCTCTAGATCTGCAGCCATTGATTGCGTTTTAATCATAAAATATTCAATTCATTTTTATAACGAAAATATCGACAGAACTACAATTGACACAGTAAATATAGGCATTTAAAATGGTTTCATAAACGATAATTTTCGTATCTTGGTTTTGTAATTATTATAAAATAATAGTTTAATACTAATTGTATTAGGTGATTTTCATTAGAATTTAATTTTAAATTTAAATGGTTTTACTTTATGGCTCACTCTATTTTTAACCCTTAATTGTACAGACACGCATAATACGTACCTATATAATATTATCTATTTTTACAGTTATCAATTAAATCATCAATTTAACTTTCAAAGAGTTTTTCAATTAATATAGTTGTATTTGTAGGATTTCAATTTTACTTCTAAGTTCTAGAGAAATATGAACTTAAATATACAATATTATAAGTTTTTTGGCAGTTTGATTGATATACCAATAGTATATTTTTTATAAGAAGACAATTTAAAAATACAATTCAGACGCATACACCCGCTGCTTTTTATAAGCCTGTAATAACTGATCTACAAATAACCCGGCTATTTGAAATGGTTACGAAATTTAACAAAGAATCATCTCTGAACATTAAATTGTTTAAAAAAAAATCCCCATTAACTTAAAAGATACTGTGATAATATATAATTACGACATTAAAATGAAACTTCGACCATATAAATAAATAACGAACAGAGCCACTACTCGACTCGAAATAAAATTTCGACTAGTGCACTTTACAGTCATTTAACGTTATACTCGGTAATATGTTATATATATAGTTGTATACATTTTGCGCTTTAGGTAATCAACTAATGATAATTACGTTAACATTTTAATGCAGAAGTTATTACGAAAATATCTTTGGAAACCGTGCAATAAGCCTTATTTAGGGGTTTGTGTACGAACACAAGGTACGCTGATCCATGTGACGGTTTAAATTCATTCCCAGAGACTTCCTTTACGTACTTTATTACATAATAAATTATTTAAAGTAGGAATTAAACAGACGTTTGTCATAATATTTGAGTAAAATGCGAAATGTATAATGTATTTCGTGTGAGTTAGTTTCATATATCTTTGCATTTATCGGAGTACGTTTTAATTATTCACTATTCTAAATATGAAATTTTTTTTTTAAATTACTAACTAATTTTTCTCGTAAAAATTACTAATATTGAAAAAATGCTTCAATCTTAATGAAGACTTGTTGAAGATTTTGAAACTGTTCTCAAAATAAAAGAAGAATGTCGAAAGTACCCAAATTAGTGTTAAGTGATATAGTCATAATTGTGGAAAAATTGAAGGGGCCTATTGTAACTTGCGAGGGTCATATTACCATGTTGCTTGACTATTGCAGTCTTGTAAAAAAATTTATATCAAGTATCTCTAAACAGTAAATACTATCAATTATATATTCAGTTTGTCAAACAATTCAGTTGTTATTAAATAAATTGATCAACACAAAAATAGTCACAATCGGTAATGATAATAGTAATATTTTTTTTTTTGGGTGGGGAGGGGGGTTCCGGCCTTTAAAACCATCCCGTACAATAAATATTCCTCTACCTCTCTTTGTCTTCCGCTACTTCCCTCTAGTTTGCTCCTGGATCCACTGTTCCAATGTCTTTCTTCACGCAATCTTCCCATCTAAGGCGCGGTCTGCCTAGCGATCTTTTCCCTATCGGTTCCTCCTCAATTACTGCCTTTGTCATTGTGTCCTTTTTTCTCCAGGCGTGCCTATCCCACATTAACCTTCTCCTTAAGGCTTTCCTTGATATGCATGGTTTTTGGAACAGGTTTTGGAGCTCATCATTGGTTCGTGTTCTCCATTCTCCGGTTCGTGGGTCAAGATATGGTCCATAGATTCGTCTATTTTATACTTTTATTTCAAAATTATACTATATCAAATGTATACCTTTCTTTCAAAAGTATCTAATCTTACTTCCTCTGCCTTTCTTAGTGCCCATGTTCCTGAGCCATACAGGATAATGGGCCGTATTAATGTCATATACATTTTAATTTTTAAATTTACAGATATCGCTTTAGATTTTAGCAGGCTTCCCACTCCAAAATAGCATTTGTTTGTTAATTGTAATCTTCTTGATATCTCCACCTTTAGCTCATTGTCTTGTGTTAAAAGAACGCCAAGGAATTTAAATTGTGGTACTCTGTAGAAGATGTGTCCTCCCACTTCCACATTCTCTCCTCATTAATACATTATATCCCTTCTGCTAAGTTTCATATATTCCGTCTTTTCGTCATTTATTATGAAACCGACTTTACTCGCAGCATTCATTTGTTTCTTACAATGCTTCTTCATTATCTCTATGTTGTCTCCTATGATGGCAATATCATCTGCATATGCCAGCAAGCCTATCTTTGACTGACCTAATGCTGTGCCTTCTGATATGTTCATATCTTTACTACTTTTTCTAGTACTAAGTTAAAAAAAATCGGAGAAAGTGCGTTCCCTTGTCTCAGAATAGAAGTTACTTTAAACGATTGAGATTTAGAACTTGAAATTTTAATTTTTATCTCATAATTTTCCATGCTGACTTTAATAAGATTGATTAGTTTTTTTGAAAAATTAAACTCTTTTAAGATATTAAATAGGCTCGGCCTATGTATAGAATCGTATGTTTTCTTAAAGTCCTCAAACAATGTGTATACCTCCTTGTCGTACTCCCACATATTTTAGAATACCTGTTTTATAATAAAGATTTGGTCCGTGGTTGACCTGTTTGGTCTAAAACTTCCTTAGTAGCCCCCAAGATTCCTTAAGAGATCGGTTTAATTCTGTCTAGAATGCAATACGACAACACTTTGTACCTATGTCGTGTTGAGTAAAGCAATGCCCTTATAACTGTTGCACTCTAGTGGATTGTCCTTTTTATGTATCAGGCATACTAACGCGATTATTCAATCTTCTGAGATCCTTTCTTCTTTCCATACCAATTCTATTAGGTTTGTATATCTGATATGGTTTCTTTATCAAAACTTTTTAAAATTTCACCCGGGATCCCATTTTCACCCGGAGTTTTATGATTTTTTAACCTCTTAATTTGTTGTGCTATCTCAATTCTAGATAGTGGGGTGTAGTCGTCTTCATTGGATTCTACGTCAGTCTAAGCAAATTAATCTATGGGATCCTCACAATTAAGGAGGTGTTCGAAGTAGTCTCTCCATTTCTCCAAAATATCATTTGGATCTGTAATCAGCGTACCATCGCTATTTTTAAGAAACTTTACTTGTTTCTTAAATCCTTTTCTAATGGTATTGATATTTTGGAATAACTGATGTGGCCTATTCATTTGATGGTACTCTTCTGTTTCTTCTAGCACGTTCTTGGTATATCTTCTTGTTTCGTATCTGATTATTGTTTTTACTTCTTTTTTGCATATTCTGTAGTTGTTTTCTTTTTCGAAATTTTCTGGGTAATTACGCCACTGATTTCTACATTATTTTTTCCTTTTTAAAGCTCTAATACATGCATCGTTGAACCATGGTTTTTTTGTTTTCTTTTGTTTTCCCATTACAACATCAGATACATTATTTATGATGCCCTTTACTTTTTTCTATCTTTTATCTAATGAGTCTGTTGTATTAGCAACGCTGCTATTAAAAAGTTGACGTATCTTATATCTAAGGGTATTACGACAGTTCGGGTTATTCAAGTTGGTTATATCATATCTGGTTAGTGATTCCTTATTTATTCGATGACGTCTTTTGAGTCTGATTTTCATTTTACCTCTTACCAGATAGTGGTCTAAGTCTGAGTCTGTTCTTCTGACCGTTCTGACATCTTGGATACAATTTTTAAATCTTGAATTAACCAGAATATGCTCTATTTGGTTGGTGTATCTTCCGTTGGGTGACCTCCATGTCCCTTTATGGATTTTTTTGTGAAGGAACATTGTGCTCTTTATTACTATACCTTCCCAGCTGTCAGATCTATCAGTTTAAGTTCGTTGCCGCTTGTGTCACTGTGTAGGCTGTAATTTTCTGCAATTGATCTAAACATAAATTCTTTCCCGACTTTGGCATTTAAGTCTCCTAGGACGGTGTGTATCCTATTACTGGGCATCGAGCTCAATGTATTTTCTAGTTCCTCATAGAACGTATCTTTATCTTCTTGTGATTTATCCTCCGTGGGTGAATGTATACTAATGAATCTTATACCAAACCATTGTGCTCCTATTGTTAACCCGATTATTCTTGGGTTAATATTTTTGAACCCTTTAACCACTGCGACTATACTTTTGTGTACAGCGAAATCTGTTCCTAGTTGGCATTGCTCAGTACAGCTCCCGTGGAACATAGTTGTGTCCTTTATATTCATCGTTCTCGTATTGCTCCATCAAATTTCTTGTAACGCTGTTATCTTAGATTCATAATTTTCAATTTTATTCACTATGTTGTGAACTGCTCCAGGTTTATATAGTGTGCGTACATTCCATGTTCCAAAAGAGAAAGCCGTTTTCCGTTTTCCAGTCGATTTTCCGAAAGTTCTGTCCCAAGGCAAATCTAGTTGTTCCTGAACATATGGTGTTTTACTAGGCAGGGTTGTTAACCCTACGTTAAACCCCAAACTAGGAGGACGGGACCATACCAACTATTTAAAGTCAGTGTGTGGCTATTGCAGTACACTATACTGTGTACTGGGCGATGGGCGCGCTACATTCCCTACGCCGGAATAGTAGATAAAAGTACATAGTAATATTTATATACCAATAAAAGTTTTGGCTGTTTAGAATTCATTTAAATAAATATAAATTTACATTTGGCCAGTTTTGCCATTTAAATTCTTATATAATAATAGATTCTAAAGTACATAGGTAGGTACATACTCGCATGTATCCAACCTAACAATGATAGTAATGAACCATAATAAAAATTACTTCTTTAAAGTACTAAGTAGATAAAGTTTTCTTTTAAAGAGTATAAATGTGAAAGATCAATTTTAATGATCGAAATTTAATCCTTGAAAAATAATTAATATATTATATCATAGGAGGTCGACTGTGGTCAAATGGTCGAAAGGCGTGTTTCGGCGCACGAGGTCTCCGGTAAGACTACCACGTAGAAAATGAGGTAGCCAATTAGATTTTTCTAGCTAGAGGCGTCAAATTGGGTGATATCTAGTCTCTGGTTCAAGCCGGCTATAATAAAAAAAAACCCATTTAATAATTTGGTATCTTCAACTCCGGCCCTATATATGAAGGTGTAAACCTAAGCATGTAAGTTTGGAAAATAAGAGGATGTAAAACTTAATTTCAAAAAAAAAAAAAAATGAATAAATATTATAATAAAATTAAAAAATCTCTCCTTCTGTTCAGAATGTATATTTTCATCATTATATTAACATCGTATTTTTAGGTCTTGAAATTTTAAATGACCAATGTTACAATCTACAATTTTCAAAATTATTTAAACATGAAAAATTTATAAATTTATAACATCAATATCTTACTGAAATACAAATAATCTATACAAATATCAAGTATCTCAGGCTATTATTTTGGTATACACAAAAGCTTATTTTCTACCATTTTTGGTTGGTTTTTTTTCTTTTATGTAAAAAGAATTACTGAAAAAAATCAAAAAATCCCTAAATTCTTGAGTGTCATCTAAATAAAAAAAAATTACTTTTAAAGAATGTAAATCTGAAAAAATTTCTACCAATTTTGCTGATCGTCAAGTTGTTTCTAAAAAAAAACATCATTATAAAACCAAGAGATCTCACTTCACCCAAAATCTAAGGTTACGACATTTGTTATTTTACAGAGGTTTAGGTATTTTTTTTAGTTTCTCGCCATACTTATAATCAATTCGAGTTTAAATCTACGACGGTTTTTGCGGGGTACTTAAAATAGTTTCTCAAGTGCAACATTTGATTCATACACGAAATTATACCTAAATGTAACTTTTATATTGTATATTTCAAAGCATTTTTAGAAAATTGGATTTGTTGAATCGCAATTATTGTCCTCGATAAATTTAGTGGACTGTATTGAATTATAAATTATAATTAAAAACCACAATTTTTATAATATAATTGTATTTATTTATTAGTTATTTAGTAGAAAAAATTATTATTATAAATGCATAATATTAATGTTTTCTCAGTGGGCCCAGTATTCATAGTATATGAAGTTAAATAAAATAAAAAAAATAAAAATAATTGTGGTGATTTAACTGAGACGTGAACACAACGGAATGATATGAGCAACTTGCTGTGATTAGCTTTGCGCTTTGCCTGAAAAAATTAATAATGCACTCACAATCACACGATAACATTTCTAAATTCTACAGGGATCAGGAATATTTTACAAATATTTTTGTAAATAAATTGATACAATAAATTTTTAAATAAAACCATAGAGAACTTAAACCAATTTATATGTTTTTGAATATAATGTTAAGTGGGATTCCTTAGAAATTTACATTTTCTTGTTCACTTATGAACAGTTATTATTAAGAACAAAAGTACTAATTACTAATTAGTACTACTTACATGTACTTTTTGGTTGTCTCGGGCTAAAATTTTTTTTGAATTTATGAATTAATTTTTTACTATAAAATTTCGTTCCAAATTTGCGAAAATTTTAATTAAATCGTAAAGCTTTAAAAGTAACGCTAACGCTAATTAACCGTTTCGATATTATATTGCTGGATGGGTGGGTGTGTTGAAATTTCGCGTGAACCTGAGCTTATAATTATAACGAGGAATGTATGCAATTTAAGGTGGTATAACATATAATCATGATGGATTGTAAATGTGAAACGATATGACCGGGCTTACGTATTAAATAGTAGGTATATATCGGCCTAGTCGACCCCTTTCAGGACGATTACCGACGGATGGCCAAAAACTATTAAATTTGAGTTTACGCTTAATATACAACGTGAGAGATATTTTCACACTTCGATGCCCTGTTGAACGACAAGTTTATACGTATTATAGTCAATTTGTCACGTTACATTCGATTGATATGAAATAAGATAATAAATCACTGGGTGTTTTACCCGCGATTACGTTAAGGGCAGGTTAGTCGATATCTTGCAGGCGCGTCATTTGCGGTGTCCATTTTCCACTGAAAACACACATATAGACACAGCAAAGGGCTTAATTTTAAATTTTACGACTTGTATATATCACTGTTTTGCGGTTATTTTGTAATAGTGTTCTAAAATAACATACCTCTTATTTATTCTTCGAAATTTAGTTTTTATCTAGAATGATGTTTAAGGTCTTCAACGTAAATATATGCTAATATCTTGGTCTTTTTAAAACGTCTTTATAGTGTGCTTTTAGTCTATTTTCACTATTACTCGTATTTCGAAGGAACATAACTACCAATAATAAACATGACTTTTTTGCTTAAATTCCTTGGCATACAGATAGATTGTCCCATATTCCTTCCGAATTATGTTTTTAAGTTCAACTAGACATGCATATTGTTAGTATCGCACGTGGATATTTAGAATAATAATCAACTAGACCATTAATTGTTTGTAAACTTTTAGAATTTGTACGGCATATAATTTAATTGAATATACCAGAATTAAGATGTAGCCACTGGTGGCATGTCTCATTTACTGTTCTTTTTTTTTTAATATTATTGTACTGGGTACAGTAATTTGGCATTTATTTTGTATACTATTATTATACATTTTGAATTAATCGATTGATCAATCTGGAAATTTGGGAAAATGTCATCAATTATTAGACCCTAACTTTTTGACTTACGTATATTTACTGAATATAAATATTTAATTTTGTTTATAAATGCTTAATTATATACAAATTTATAATATAAATTATTATTTAATCGATTTTTTTTTTTTTTTTAATGTATCATGTCATAAGAAGAAGCTACACGCCAAATTTTCAAGGGGTTTTATATATGGAAATTTTATGAACTTTTAAAACAAATAAAAATCAAACAAATTAAAAATATTTAAACATATTTTTAAAATAATTTAAATGCAGACCATTTTTATTGTTAAGTAATCACGATATTTATTTTTTTTAAAACAAACATTATTACGCATTTGAAATGTTATTGTATAAAATCGTACTACCGTTTGAAAAATGAAAAATTAAGTCATGTTTTGTGAAAAGCCAATTTTTAAAACCGTATTCATAAATTAAAACTATAGCATAAAAAGTCGTATTCGACAAATATTCAATTGAAAAAATATAAAAATAAAAGATTATTTAGAAAATTAGGAAAATTGATTTAAAACTAGAAAATTATTTAGTTTTTATTTTTTAAACAATGTATAATTTATTTCTCAATGTTTATTAAGTAGCATTTGAATTATAAAATTACTTTTTCGCTACCAAAATTAATTTTAGTATATAGCGTCCTTATAAAATAAAAAAATATGTATACGGTGATAGAATGATCCACGGATGGTTATTAACTGAACGACTAATAATTGTGGTATTTTGTAGAATAACAAGGGGTTCCGAAATATAATTGGAGGTTATTCTCCGATACAAAGTCGCACACAAAGCTACTATAAAAATACCTAATAATACTCTCATAATATTGCAAAAATGTCATTGGTTCCCATAACTATAAGACTAAGCTTTTATTCGGCTCGAACGAAAACATTTTACCTAGCCTTTTCTCTAAGTATAACATTGTGTAGTTTATGTATGAGTGTGTTTACTGTATACGAGTATACGGGTCCGTTTAGGATAGTCGATAAACAATATTCTCGATGATTAAGGGGTTAAACCCTTCGATTATTTCTCACTTCTCCGAGAACGAACCATAAGACGAGATTATGGGTAAGGATGAAAAAGAAGTTGTGTTTTTCGAAGGAGGGATTCCTTTTCAAACGACATTTATTTTTTTCCCCAGAGTGTAATTTGATAAAACTTGTCACGTCATCGTCAATATTCTGTCATAATATGTAACAAATATGGTTTTCTATCTTATCAACCGACCGGCAACCATGTAAAAGTATTATGACGCATGGAATCGATAAGGCTTTTGATGTCGAGACAATTTTTGCTAAATTTTTTCTAAACATTTGCTAAAAATTGTTGGGTTTAAAACTAAGTTTTTTTAAAAACCATTTAATATCGTCAACCAGTTGCCTTTAACCATATATATTAGGTACTACTACCTACATATACAATGGTCGTCGATTAATTGTACAAGATTAAAGAGAACTTAAGCCCTGTCACTTGTTCGTTAACCACCAAAATAATACATCACAAAACATACTCGAAACACAAACTCAAGTAGTTATATTTGTAGTACACGAAAAAAATATTTTGAAACTCAAATAAATGTTGTCCATGATATAAATAATGTATCCTAAAAATACGTAATTCTTTGTTTTCTTTTTATTATTGGTAAATTAATAAATCTAATATTGTTACTGAGTAAAAAATCTTTAATAAACCATGCACAGGCATTTTAATCAGTACCGTATCCAGGGTTTCTATACGGGTATTGATAAGCAAATTTAAAATATCATTTTTGTTCGTATCAGTGTAGTAAATAAAATATTGACGATCAAATAAAATTTGGATGGTTACGATATTAGAATGAATTATATCACTGATTATTATTAACTAAAACAATAATGATAAAATGAAAATACTATCAATAAAAGGGGTATGATTTCTTTATTTCCTCACGACCTCTTTCACTATTCCATGGATTCCAATCCACATTAGTCGCATGGTTGTATTAAATTAATTACTATTCACTTAAACTGATCAAAAGCCAAACATCGAAATGTTCTAATAGTATTGATTTTGTTTATCGTGACCTACTTATATTTATATTTAATTACTCTTTCAGGTTTCTATACGTATAAAGATATATTTGAATGTATACCATATTATTTAGTTACTAGATTGAGTGCAACATCTACCGGGTGTAACTCCTTTTAAGTATAACTAATTCAAAGTTTAACACATTATGAGTGCAAAACCTTAAATTTGTAACATTTGAGTGTAACAACTTGTAAGTGTAACTTTTTTCAATGAAACACCAAATAAGGGGAATTACTTTTGAGTGTAATTCGTACACCTCATATTATGTATTTTATCGGGATATTAGTCTGTCAACGAATTTTTTTGAAAAATAATGCTGTTAATTAGGTAATTAATTTTAAAAATATTTTGTTAACGACCCTGCGAAACACGATCGCATCGTCGTCGAGACGCGAAAATGCGCACGAGAGCGGGATAAGACGATTCGTGGATTTCGGCTTGATAAGACTATGGCAGAGTGGATGGGAGGGGAAAGAAAAAATCACAAACTAATGGATGGCCTATCGCCTTCCATTTTTTTGGCACACGTAGCGGAATCTCGCTAAAACGAGATGTGGAAAAATTCTTAAAACTTTTGAAAATAGTTTGCGAAGACCTCCGGCACCGAATGATGAAATGCCACGAACGGCATGAAAACGGCGGAAAAATATCGGAATATTTCGAGCGACATCATGGGAGAATAAAATAAGTTAGCATTTTATATAATATAATCGAGCATATGTTTAAAATAATGTAGTTGACAGTACGTATTAAATGCGTCTGATAATATGAAACGAAAAGCGCAAAAAGGGGTTCCGAATTGAAAGGATTTTATTGTGACTTTTTCAAAATGCTTATAGAGAAGCGTTTTAAAAATATTTTTTACACGAAATAGAACATATTTAGAATTTTGGGTATTTACACTATTTACATTATTAATGGACGTATAAAATTTTTATTTAGTTCGATATATATGTATATATGACATGGATGGCCAAACTGTGACTCGCTAGATGCAAGCGGCTTGCGTCTTACAGTGTTAGACGCAAAACATTTTTTAGTAATATGTATATAAAAAAAATGTTTATATATTAATATTAAAATAAATATTTGAAAATGTAATAATTATTAAATTATAATTTTAGTTTTTACAATTAATAAAAAAATTATAGTGTTTTTTTAAATTTACAATACATAAATTAGCAATTTTTTCAATTTCAACATATTTGTTGCGTACCTTTTTTCTACTCTTGAATCTAACATATATATATATATATATTTCTCATTATTTTTTTGCGTATCGCGAGTCTCTTCTCGCTGGCTACCCACGATATATAATATATAGTTTATTTAATAACCAATTTTAAAAAAATGTCATAAATATATATATAATATATAGTTTAATAAATAACCAATTTTGAAAAATTGCAAAAAAATAAATGCGTTCGAATACCAAGGAACTTTTTTTGTAGAATTGTTGGTCCATCAGAAGGACCTATCTATTCTACGTTACGCCGTTTCCGAGACATAATGTGGCTTTTATGGTGCGTGGTCACGTTGGCGACACTAATGGTGGATCCCGGACATTCCGAAGTCGGTTTGTCTAGCACTTCATTCAGTAACCAGCTTCGCAGTGGATTCACCAGATTATTCCAGAACGGCGTCGAACAACCACTGCAATCACCGTACATCTTGGTCAATCCCACAGATTTCCAGAATGCCGTAAACCCGCTGGTCAATCAGCTATACCAGCAGCGACCAGCCCCTTTCAGTCCGCAACTCGAGTCCACGTTCTACAAGTCACGCCCTAGGTACGAATTACAAAGTCTGTCGTGGATGATTCCTTATTATTATGTCCCTGCCAGGTACCATCCTCCCAGGGGTAGTAAGAGACCGAACGACGTATTGGTAGTGGTGGTCAAGACCCGGTCGAATTGCACCGCAAACAACGGGACGGAATCAGCCAATCCCAAGGACGACGACGACGATGACGACGATGACGACGACAACGAGGACAGCGACGAAGTAAGAGACATCAAAATATACGAGTGCGATATACTTAGATGACTTTAGACGCCAGACACAATACGTTTTTAAAATTTCTCACATTGAGTTATTAAAATTTCCAAATGTAACCGAGAAGATTAACTTTTTTCGAGGCATAACCGTGTTCTTTAACAAATATTTATTTTACCATAATATTCAACTAAAATATTTAGTATACAATACGCAATGTTCGTATCATTTTTACTCTTTAGAATTTACAGAACTTAGAGTCTAATGGTTTTTAATTTTCAGTCCCCTGTTCAATATTGTTTCAAATTCAATTATTTTGAAATAAATAGATACAAAACTAACACTATGGGTTTTTATTTTTCTAATGTCAATAGAAATATAAAATAAATAGTAAAGCGTTGTAAAGAAAACAGTTTTAAACTTTCCGAAGTCGATAAACATATTACGAGTTGTTTTGAAGTTTATAACATCAGTATAATTTTGCGATTCTTTCAATGATTAATTAAAAAACTAAAACTTTACTAATGATTATTGTCAATATTTGGTGGTTTTAATTTTAAATTGTGGTCGTTATATATATATTATAAAATCGTAAAACTTCGCTTTTCTATAGTAGGTACTTCCTATTTATCAAAGAAATAAGTTATTATTAATATATTATCAAATTGTAGCAAATTACACATTTTTACAGACCGTGTCAATGATGTAGATAAACGAAAATTATTAATGAAATACAATATAATGAAATAATATACAATCTATGTAAAATATTTTATAAGACGTAAATTAAAAATTATAATAAAGAACATAACATTTACAAGAAGTAAAAACATAATAGAAAAATTAAAGCGGTAAAAATGATTTTTTCAGGCTTATAATAAATAAAATTTGATTTTTAATGGAATATAAAAAAGATTATGTGAATAGTTGCCAAATATAACGTATAGTAAAATATTTATCTACGAACGGTCATTTCGGCAGAGATTGAGATGACATCAGGTCTTGTAAGGATACTTTTAGACTCCTCAAAATGATTTATTCGAAATTGAAGTATTAAAAATAACTGATATTAAAAGTATGTGGGAACCGACTATAACTAGCAAGGACCTTGGTTTTTCATTACTCATTACTATAACCAGTGGTGGATTTGGGGAGGGACGCGGAGAAAAGAAGCTACTCTTCATTATTTTTTATGTTCAGCAGCATACCCCTTTATTTATTTATCATGGAACGCGGAGAACGCAGTGTCTGTTTTAATTGTTATTTAACATTATTTAAAAATGTAATTTTTTTTTTTTGGAAAAAATAGTGAAATCACAAAAACAAATGTTTTTTGTCCTTATCACAATAATCGGTTTTAGATAAAAATCAGGATATACAATTTTAAATAGTTGATCTTATTAAATCATATTGGTATCATAGGTTGGTAGGTAATAAATAATCTTCATTGTCCTAAACAGACGGTGAAATATTGGCAAAATCAATGCGACATTGATACATTTCTGTTATTAGGTATGTATGTATGTTATTATGTAGTTGTTTACATTTAATTTTATTTGTGGAATGGCGATTTGTGTTCTACTTCTACCACTGATCTCTATATTTTAGATTTTCCGTTGTCGTATAGTCGTTTTTATTTTAAATAAATGGAGTTTAATGGGAGTATAAGCTTTCTAATAGGAAATTTATTGTAGTTGATACTTTAAAAAAACAATTTTCGATAAAATCCCAATAACTAAGTAGTTTTATTACGTAAACAGGAAATCTATATCAAATATGACCAATAATTTTTTATACATCAGAAAGCATTAATTCCAGAGATTTGAAATGTATGCATATTATTTACAGCAGCACTGACAAATTAACGTATTGACGTGTTATTAACCAGATACAAATTTCAAAACTTTCTGACTACTTATCAGTAATTTATAAAAAAATTTGTTAAAAAATTATATAAAAACCACATTTCGTTCTACATCTACAGCTTCCTCGATAATTCATTTAAAAGGAATAAATGTTCAATTTTTTTGATAGAGCGATAACAATGCCTTAACAAAGCTTTCTTGAATATATGTAACCCGATGTTGATGCAAAAAAAAAATGTTGTATTTTTAATATTCATGCTATAATAATATAAAAATGTTACATTGTATACAATGTTATATTGACAAAATGGTTAACTTTTTCTCTAATATGTTCTAGAATGCTGCTTTTTTAACTAAACCTAGAGTCCGTTCTTATTTTTTTTCCAACTCAACCATTGACTATAACTCTATAATCAATACCAGACATTTATAAATTTGGTTACTTATAGATGGTAAAATTCCACTGTTATATAAAACCAAAAATTCCTGAAATATTATTGGTAGAAGTGGTTATACACTGGTTTTTTAATGTAACCAAAAACTAAAAATCAAATCCATATTATTAAAATTAAGACGTACTCCAAGGCCCGTATCGGAACTTGATTGTTTTGAATACTAAAATATAATTTACAGGAAAAATGACGTAAAATATCATAAAACAAATGGATTTAAAATCATGTTCTTTTTTTTTTATTTGAAAGAAGAAGATATTTTACAGGTAAAATCGTACTGTGATATTTAAAATTCAAATTTCACTTTGTATTTACAAAATAAACTTTGAATTACTCTAATTTTTCAGCGATTCACAATTAGTTTTTTAAGTAGTTTATGTTAAGCTACATCAGAAATCTATATGCAATGTAATCTGTAGAAAGCATTCCTCATTAAAAGAAGAAAAATCGAAATTAGACTATTTTAGGTACCAATTCGTGTAAATTCATATTTGCTTTTCAAAATGGTGTAATTAAATTTTTTCCAAACGCCATTCTGTAAAGTAATTTTTTTATTCCGTGGATATTTTATTCCCGGGATATTTCGTTCCTTTATGTGGATATTTTCATACTATTTACGATTTTATCAGATATAAATTTTTAGGGATTTTTGTATGTTTATTAATTTTCAGTTGGAAAATAATGAAAATGTCCATAAAATGGAATAAAAAGTCTATTACGTCCTCGTGGGACATGGTGTATCGTTTATGGATATTTTTCGTTGGTTTACTGAATTTTTTGTAAAAGGAACAAAAATTCACAAAAACGAAATAATTTTATCCGTGAAACAAAATAATATCCCATTGCTAGGCATTATCGACATAAACGATTCGGGTGCGTCCCGCGATCGCGGTAGTAGTAATGTACAAAATAACAACGAACATATAATATTTTACGACCGTCAAAATATCAGTTCGAACAACCATCACGCGATTAGAAATTTAAATCGGAATTTTTCTCACGTCATAAATAATCCATTTCGTCACCCTGATGTACCTATATAATATTTATTGTTATAATTATTATATTTTTTTAACCATTTTTATACCACAAAAAAAAAATAATAATAATAAAAAATCTCCGCCTATAAATGACTAAGTATATGTGTTTATTGATCGGTTAACCGACGTTTGACTTTACAGAAACTGAATCCGGACGACGAGGTGGAATCGGTGTCCATCGTGGCCGGCGGGACGGAAAACGGCAAAGAACCGTCGCGGTGCGTGTGGGCCATCCTGTCGTGCTGCGCCCCTAGCAACAGTCCTATCCGGTACACGTGTTTCGACGTGTTGGGCTGTAGCTCGGCGTTCTGGAACACTAACCCGTGCGTCCCGTCCATCGTACAGGCCGCCCTGGAACAGGCCACTAAGTTCTACGTGCCGGCCGCGCCGACGAACGGCACCGTGGCACCACCTACGAGCCCACCGCCGTCCACCGTAGCGCCAGCTGCCGCCAGCAGCAACACCGTAACGACGGGCTCGATGTCCACACCAGCGGGCGGCACGTCCACAACTATGGCTGCCACATCTCCTTTTAACGAGAAACCAACGTCGCCGGCCACACGTACATAACACCACTCAAACCTATGTTTGACTTTTCAACATTTTACGTACAAAAACTAGAATTTAATTAGTATTTCAATATAAATTTCTCAGTTATATTTTTCTCTCGTAAATTCTTGAACAGAAAGTTTCTTTTAATGTATTTAATATTATAATATACAGTCAATTATAAATATTAAAATGTTTCATAGAGCCTCAGTTAGGAATATAGTTATTTCTAATTAGCCTTTGAATTGAACTGTTATTTTTAGTAGCTGAAAATTCTCTCTTTTAATGGAACAATGTGATCGTTAACCGAAACGGTAATTCAGATATTCAGATTATGTAGAAAATGTATTAAAACCGCCTCATTCGAACGTAATACGCGTATGGACAAAATTGTTCTCAGGGGTAAAATGATTTTCGACAAAACATATTTAGACAAAACAAATATTGGACATTGTCTGTCTACTGTTCTACCGTTCACTTCTCATATCATACACTAACTTGTGATTATTATGTACAAACGTTTAGTAAAATATCTAAATTCAAGAGCGTAAAAGTATACGCATAGGTACGTATTTGTTAAACGCAATATATGTGAAACACCTAATTGCCGCCGATCGTTTCATTTAAGTATATATCTAAGTATGTACTTATATAATATTGTCTTAGAGTTTTATGAATATGTATTTCATTTTAAATTTTACGTTATTGATTATAATGAAAATATATATATATATATATAATTAAATTACTTTTTTTCCTTCAAAAATATTCGTTACATTGTATTTATACAAATTATCCTTAAAAAATAATTGTTACATTTTAGATATTAAGTGACATAATAGAAACTATGTATCAGAATTAGAGATGAGGAATTCACTGGTAAAATGTACGTAAATTTACACGAAATTCGGTAAATTAGTAAAAAATTTATATTATTTATGTACTTTTTTTCAAGTAAACTTTGAAAAGTTTAATTTTCTATGTTACCTATTTCATAACTTCATTAACCATTGTTTATTACAATTATTTATTCATTTATATGGTATTGTATAAAAATGAAAAATCTTTATTTTTCATTTTTACTATTTACTTCTAAAATTATTCACAGAAAAAGGACATTCTATTAATTTTATTATTATTCATTATATTATATACTTTATAAGGCTAAATACAAATTGTTACATTAATAAAAACATTTCAAACGAACGGTTACCAAATTTTAATTACGGTAAAAAAAAAAAATTACTTGGTAAATAATGTTAAAATTTGTTGTTGAATGAAAAGCTGACACAAATTGTACTTTAAATGTAGTTTTTAAAGAATATTTAAGAATAGAAAAAAATTTAGATAATCTATCAATGCTCTAAATAAGATCTTTATTGTGTTTTGTAACGAATAGTTTTAATATAATATAGTTATTGTACTTCACACCCGTAGTTTATAGTTTTCAATATTATATTTAGAAGGATTAATATAGACGAGTTATGGTATCTACTAATCTACTGACATCTGCTTATAAATTAGTATAAGGTATGATAATTAAAATTAAGTGAAATTATGTAGAAAATTAAAGCATTATTTTAAAACAGAATAATATTTTTGAAACGTTAATTTTTCCCAAGACGCCGCACTTTATAGGCAATTTAAGGACACCACGCCAATATTGTCCCAAAAATACAATAATATACACCGTAATAGTTGAGTATGTTTTATTTCTTTACTAGTTTTAAATATAGATAATAATAATTATTAAAAAGCATTTTCCAACTCATTCCATAGTATTTTATAAATAGTAAAAGACTTAAAGTTGACCACACTTAAACACGTCATTGTTGATGAATTTACATTTACAAAAAAATGCAATGCGTATTCTTTACGTGATATACATAATAAATAATATAACAATATTATAGTACAATATTTCAGATAATAATAATGAGACATTATTCTGGGAGAACATAAGGGGACAACCACCTTTGGAAAGAAGTCAGCATGTTTCAATATGATTATAATGAAAATAATTGTGTTTTTCTTGAGCGAAACTATTATTAAAGAACTGTGGATTTTATTAATAAATAACCATAAAATATGCATTTATAATTCCAAAAATTCACTATAAAAGTAATATTTTAAATTAATAAAAAAAAATCAACAAGTTCTAATAAACAGTTTATTCAAAGATTTTAAATTAAATATTAATGCAGAAAATAACCTAAAAATGTAAAATATCAAAAATTCTAAATTGAATAATAAAATGAAAAAACTCAATTCCACAAAAATATGATTTATTTTTATTTTGTAAATACGTATTTTGATAACTATGTAATTATTTTTAGTACACGATAACTTTTAAATTGAAATTTCAAAATTGAATAATATACTTTAATATAATATGATTATGATTCGAACTATGTACTAATAAAAACTATATTTAACAATCGGGTAATAACAATCTAAAAAAAATAATTTTCTACAAATTCACAGGTCTAATTTATTATAATAACTGTGTTTTTAAATAATAAAAATTGTACTTATTTTGTCTATATTGGTAATGATAGTGATTTTTTTAATTTTCTATAAATTAAGTTATTCATTGTTAGAAATATTTATGTTTTAATTGCACCTGATACATATTATCTTCATTACTCGCCAACTCCATTATTTTTCTTTTCTCACTATTCTGTCAAGACTCCCGTCAATCAGTCACTACACACACTTAATTATATTGGAATGTGTCACCACACAGTTTTGGGGGACAAGGGATAAACACGATGTTATCGTGAAAAATGATCACAGTATTTTTTTTTATTTATGCTTAAGTCTTTAACATGGTGTGCTAAATTGTTTTGTTTCAAATATGTGTATAATTCGTACATATTGTATACGTTATGATAATGATTTCGAATCAATAAAATGTCGTTATATTTCTATTTCAACATTGAATAATCAATTTAAAACTATATAATGATTTTTACAACATGAATTATTCATTATGATTAGGTACATTGAAAAAATATATAGGTTATTATATTATTAAATTATCACGAAACGAAATATTATATATATTTTTACTAAAAAATAGGACATTTTACCGATTGTAACTACATCATATTCAACTAGTTTTATATTTGTCGATTTCGAATACAATTTTGTAAAATATATGTAATTATATTTATAAGATAAATATCCAATGACATACGATTGTATGTACGAATTGTACTCATATAAATCAAATTAAAGTTACATACACTCAGAAAAATATAATACTATTCAAATTAAAAGTTATATATATATTATCATTATTCTATATAACTTTTAATAACATTGTATATATATTGATTATTTTTTATTTATTTCATTAGGAACATTCAAAAATTTCTTTGTTTGTCGATGAAAATATAACAAATTTTTTTTAAAAATAATTAAGTAAGCATAAACGCTTTTCTTCGTTAAATATATTATATATAAATATTCGGTGATCATAAAATTCTTTTATGATAACATTTTGATCCACTGATATTATTCTTGGAAAATATAACCTAGGTTATACGATTTTTATTACGGACTTCAAAATATACTCTTATATAGAACTTAAACAATAATCTCAGGTTAGATTGAACACTATTCACCCCATTTAGTTTTCTAAATCCAACAAAATTCCCAAAGACCTCAAAACCTTTATAACCTTTATTGGAATCGATTTTCTATATATTTATACTGTATAAAGTATTACACTCATATATTTCAAAATATACTAACATCGGCTAATAACAATTACTTTCACATGTTTTCTTTTTCGATTTCATATTCAAATCTATGTATAAATACTACATATAATTTAATTGGCGAATTTCTATTAATAACTATTACCTTTAATGAAAATATATTTTTAAATAAAATAAATATATTATTACCTTCAGAAATAATGTAAAAAAATACATTTATAATTACTATTGAAAATTAAATTAAATTTTAATTGTTAGAAATGCAATATTATTTTTAGTATAACTATTTCATGTATTTTCAAAACAAGTAGTTGTATCTTTTCATTTATTTATTTTAAGAATTGTTGTTTGAGTAACTGAATTACATAGGTACAGTTTTATGAACTTTCATAAACTTAGACGATTGTTTTATTGCCACTTTTAAGTTCGACAAAAAATAACAATATATGTGCAATAGAAGTTTGACAAACACGAATCTCTTACGTTTAAGGAAAACTAAATTGAATTATGGTTACGGACCTGTCATCATTTTCATTTTGTAATATAACACTGGGGTCGTGACGATCAGTCAATGACATAACGATTCAATCTCAGACTACATATTTTGGGGTAGATATATCATCAAAAAATAAATAAAAAACTAATAATAATCTTCTAAATTATTTCTTTCTTGTCATCTCCATTCGTATTACTCGGTCAAACGTCCGCCACATTTGTCATATTTATTATAACCAATTCCCTTTTTATTTTTATCTATAGCTTTTGTGGTTATAATATAAGATATTAAACTAAGGGTCTAAACAATATATTAAAAAATAAATAATGAAATAGAAATAATATTGAACTTTAAGACTAAAGGCATAAAAAAAAAATATCCCCCGAAACACAATCGGTGGTCTTTGAAATGGAAAACAATCCGTACCTATATTGTATATTATATACATGATATGGATGCTTATATTAACCGGGGGTAAAGGAATCCCTGATTATACTTGGGGGAATGAACAAAACTATCGGAAATTTACTATTTCAAATTTTCAGCTAGTCGTCTTCCACTAACCACTTGCACGTCAGAGAATTTAATCAAACCCGGGAGTTCTACTCCTATATACTCCATAACCACTAAAACTTTTACAATTGCTTTCCCTATACTATCGTTCAGTTTTTTAAGGTTTCTTTTATATATCGTCATCCGATAATAAAAGGTTCTATGTAGTCATTTTTTAAAAATGCAATATTTTTTTATTACAATTACTTTACAGTAAAAAATTACAGATTTTCCAAGCTAATATTGAATTTTCTAACTTCATTATTCAATGAGATTTTCAGTATAAAAAGTTTCTATATGACTTAAAAATTAAACTTTACTTTACTTCATACATGTGTGAATATAACTTTTTAAAAATTAAAAAAACAATAATTTTGAGGAAGAAATGATTCTATGATAAATATTATGTATACTTCTACATAATAAAATTGTATGAGTTACAATAATACATAAATATTAATACGATAATAGCTTATACTTAAACATACGAATTAGTAATTATTACGGTTTTTAATTTTTGTTAATAATAAATTGAAGACTCAAATCCACAAAAATATTTACTTTATTTTGGTAAATACGTATTTCAGTAACAAAGTTACCATCTTCAGTACATATTAAATATTTTTGTGGAATTGAGTCTTCAATTTATTATTAGAAAAATCAAAAGTACTCAAATTATATACAGAATTTTTGTTAATAGCGTATTTTGTATATTTTACAATAAAATTTTTATTAATTCTTAACTATTTAAATCACTACAATATTTTAATTAATATTCATGTTGGTATCATTAATTACACAAGTTTCCGCCAAAAAGGTTTTAAATCGATATGTTAACTTTGAAAAATGTCTATATCGATGTATTCGATATGAAATGTTTCCAGGTAGAGAACCTTTTTAAAACCATCATTATATTACTTTTACTTATTATGTTCAAATTTTATTTAATATATTTTTTATTTGATGAAAGGTTATGAAACTGAATTAAAATAAGATTAACAAAACTTTAATTTTAATATAAGTTAGTGATCCGATAAATTAAACCATCAGAAATACAAACAATTTTTGTTTTAAATTTAAAATACGTATCCTGAACATTTTTAATAACAATTCACAGAACCTTTTCATTCTCTTCACATGACGATTTATATAAATATGTACCATTTAGATTCTCGTATTTAAATATAAAAAATTAACTCGCCTCCCTCCCACCTCCCCAAAAAAAACCTAGGTAGTTTAATTAACCAATTTTTAAAAAAATGCCTAATACCTATCCATATGATTATTTTAAATGAAAATATAATTGACAAATTATTCACGTCAAATTGTATTATAAATACAATTCCAATAAAAAAGAATAATGAATATAGTACTTAATTCCTTTTCTAAAAAAATGAACCTATTTAGGGTACTATTTCTATGAAAAATATCATGAAAATGTCTGAAATCATTTGAAGATTACATTATTGCCACAATCTAACAGGCTTCTGGTTACAGTTAGACTAAACTGGATAAGTGAAAAGGCGGATATTCTCCTTTCATAGAAGAATTACAGCGACGAGGACATTATCATAATAATATAACATGCTGTGGTCATGATTGTCTCCGATTTATCGGGTCCACGTGATAGTGATTGGCTGACATCACTTTAAATGTCTAACGTATAATACAATATTTGGATGAATAATCTACATTTCTGTCATGTGCGACCCAACTAATCATTCACGTTTTGTCACTTAGACAATTGGCTTAAGATTATCTTTATAAAGTTTCTAGAACGTTACCATCATTTAGACATGATAACAAATCACTACGATTAAAAATAACAATATGAATACATAACACATCAGTGGAGTGCACAAAGAGGAAATATGAGGATACATCTCTCTTGACAGCCATCTTTTTACAATTTTTTACCTAATTCTATTAGGTATAGTTATTGTAAAAAAAATATTTCTTATCAATTATATTTTTTATTAGTGATATCCATGACATAGATTCGAAGTAAGTATACATAATATGCCAACTTACTTATCTTAACTATTGTGTGAGATAGAGATAACTTGGGTATGTTAATGCATGGTTGAAATTACAGTTAAGAGGATAATATGAATGTTCAATGTGCATTGTGGTATCCATTTTGCTCTTTGATAGTTATTTTTTCTCAATGATTTTAATTTCGTAAGAGTAAGAGACGGTTAAACGTTCAGAACTGTTTAAAAAAATGTATATAATATTTTAAATTATAAATAAAGTGTTTAATAATTTGTAATATTTTACTATATATTGTTGAGTTAGTGTTAGTTATAAATTGATTTGTTATATTCTGAGCAGAGTGAGGAATATATTAGTTTTACAATGATGTGTTTTTTTATGTTTAATAAAAATATCTATTAGAAGAAGTGCTTCGACTATTACTACATTACATATTTTCCGATAGAAGATTTTGTCTAGTTGATATTTTAATAAAGTAATTTAATAAGTCAATTTTGTCTATAGTTTTTTAATGTGTCAGAAAAAATTACCGAAAACTACATAAATAAGTATGGGATTTCATCAAAAACTATTATAGTTACTTCTCTGTAATTTTGAAAATAATTTTCGAAGAGTCTTGAAATATTTAACAAATATGTAATGTTATACTGTACTTATATAAAAGTTTTAAAATAATTTTGGAATATTTAAAACCTTAATCTTTATCTTAATTATATATCATATATAATATTCTTAATCTTAATCTTTGTTATAGACTTGGATTTTTACCAATTACTTATTTCAATACCATATTTACGTGATAAAAACTTGAAAAATGGATTTTTCCAATTGTGTGCTATATTTTTGTAAATTATATAGTTCTATGTCTAAGTTCGAAGTCAGAGGTAAAATTACTCATTTAAAAAAAATATATATTCATCTCCCACGTTGAGAATTCCTGTGTATGCCACTATTATACGCATTATTTTCTAAACTATTAAAATTTCAACTGGTAGCCCAATTTTAATTTCATACAACTGTATCGCATACCTCTGTTGATTCGTTGTTGAACTATGTGGTAAGTTTTAAATGACTGCTACGGATACTTATAGACGAAAATTTATGTGAAACAATTGAATGGTACACGTGATGCATTTACATTCATTTATCATTTATGATCACATTGTAAATTCCGCTAGAAAAATATTTAATAACTAGCTATATTATTATACAATATACATACTTTTCAAAATTATTTAGTTTGAATAATACTGTCCTTATTCATTTTTTATCATTAATCATCAATACTAACTTAAGTAGAACATAAAATATATATTCAAATGCATTCTTCAAAATATAAATTGAGCGGTGATACAGGTCAATTATTTTCAGTTCTTGTTTGATTGTAGTTAAATAAACTAAAATAAATGGTCAAGAGAATCGATGATAAGAAATTACGTACAGTGTGTCGGCGTTGGTCGTGTGATAAGGAATGAATTGCCTAATCGTCGTTTGAGAATGACGATTATGTTGAAAAACGATTTGCCATAGTTTACGACACAAACTCGGTTCCATCGCAAAACGACAATATATTTAATATAACTACGGTTATATGGTAATGGTCAGTGGCTGTTTACTAAACGATTTTGTAACTCAATACTACCATCGTCACCACCCTCGTCCCGTAATCCATTTTGAACCCAAAGTGCTGTGTTGTCCACACACAATTATTTGCCACACAAAACCTCTGTCAAGTTCACGTGCAATGTACTTGCATAATACGATTCTTATTAGCTATTAGTTATAATTAATTAATGTCTAGATATTTTGAAAACTATCAAAAATTAATTTATAAAATGTGGCTAAGTATTCCCTAAAATACGAATCTAGTCGTAACTAGAGTATCTAGTCATACTCGTATATATTATATCTTTCAAAACTAAAAAATAATTTTCGAATATTATTTCCGTTAAAACTCTTTCTATCTAACTTTTACTGGTTTCAGAACCATTTAGCCACATTCTCCATATTTTTACTGATTGTTCTATATACTGCATTGTAACCAAAATTTACAATATACATCAATTTCACATCATATTATAACTAAATTTGTCAAAAACGATCGTTTAGGTACATCGTATTTAGCTGACTAAAATACTAAATATTGAAACAGTCAATGATTAAAATACGTGTATAAAATATTTCTTCGATTTTCAAGCTGCTTTAGAAAATTTTTCGGATTTATAATATTATTTATTTATGTTTTTATCTCTTTTGTACGACTATAAACTCTATAAAAACAAGTAAAACGAATAAAATGTTCTATTCTAAGAAAACCAGAAATACGAAGGAAAATACAAAATTAAATTATTTATGTACCTATACAATTTGAATGTTGTATAAATTGAATTTTAATATACAAAAATATTGTCCCGAATCCAAAATCTAATCATGGGGCGTGGTAGTATGTGGTTATTACTGGAGTTTGAGTTTGAGTTAAATTTATTTTTTGTTTTATTTTTTAATTAAATGTTATTTAAATATAGCTATTAAAATAATGAAATTTTATTTTTTTACCATTTTCTAGAAATATATAAAAAATCATTTGTACTATACATCATGCAATCAAAATCTAGTAACACACATAACGAATTGAATTATTAAAGGCATTTGTTTAAATACGGATAACATTTTCACTTATCTCGGCATGTGCTATATTTATTAATTACCAAAAGTGGGCAAGATAATGGAAAAAATTAACTTAGTTAAATTAAGTTAACCTAAATGCCTTCAGTTAAAAGTTAAGAGTTAACCAAAAATAAATTTAATTGATTAAGTTAAAAGTTAACATTGAAAAAATATTAACTTAACTCAGTTAAAAATAAATTTTTTTTTTTTTCATTTAATATTTATGTCTTAAGAGGATGTTACACTCGCATTTGTTGTCTTTGTCTATCTAACAGATAATATAGCAAAATCACACTACGCAAAATTTAAATTTTGGCGTTTAAGTTAAATTTAGAGTATAAACACCTATTACAAAATTTAAAACGAGAAATATTTTCGAGTGAACTTCATGGTCATTTTGTAAAATATCGTCTGATGAAAAGTTAAAGCTATTTAAAAATATCAAAAACTAAAAATGCCGTAACTTTTTTTTTTCAACAATATTTTACAAAAAGCCCATGAGGTTCACTCGAAATTATTCTTCTCGTTAAATTTGATAATAGATGTTTAAGCTCTAAATCTAACCAAAATGCCATAATTTCAATTTTGCGTTGTACAATTTTGCTATATTGCCAACTAGATTGACGGAGACAGAAAATGCGGGTATAGCATCCTCCTAAATTTCAATACTTTTTTTAAATTATTCAAATATTTAAGAATAAAATTTCCACTATTTACTTTTTTTTAATATTAAGTAATAAGTTTGTAGGTGTACTGTGATACAATTTCTTGTCTTTTACGTGTTAACTGAACTAAATGATTATAAAAATTAACGATTAAAAGTCGAGTTAAGCCGACGACAATTTAATCTAGTTAAGTTAATTAGTTAATAAACAAATTAATCGACTAGTTGAGTTAAAAATTAACTTAACTTTAACTTTTCAACTAGTTAATGCCCACCATTGTTAATTACCACCGACATATGGGAAAGGGACATCGGTTGAAATATAACGCGCACAAAGCGACGACCGCCGTGCGTTTATATGTAATACAATATAAAGCCGCAAAAAGGGTAACTTCATTTGGATCGCATTTTAATGTAATATAACATAAGTATGTATACGTCACGTTAATGGGATTCTGTGTGTAACACGCCGAGTGTCGAACTATGAATAATAATGAAATGGCATAATGTTATGTACGCGTATAGATCATAACAGTATTGCGTTTCACGTTCAAATGTTTTGTTGTCTGAAAAAAACGCAATTTATTTCAGAGCAAAGTGGCATATTCAAATACCTCGTTGTTTTACCATACGGGTGAAAATTGTCATACGACGACGTCATCGAAAGGCAATTAATAACACAAGCTGCTTTCAGGTTCTCCAAAATTGTATGACGTCCGTATACGACTATTGCGTCCCGCGAAACGGGAAATTATTTAATTAAAAAATATAATAATACATATTGATTGAAAATGGATGCACTATTGTAGTGCAAAGATGATTTACGACTAACATCTATTCGGTTATTTTTAATGGGGATTCATGAAAATGTAATCTCATATTAAGGATAATATATATGGGATAAAAGTAGAAGAGTCGGGAAGCACTCCGAACGTTGGGTAGTAATATGTAAATATGATTATATTATAATATAATATAATAAACAAAAAAAAGTTGAAAAAAGTGCAAAAAATTATTTGGAAGCAAAGGGATTCCAACCAGGGACCCCGCGCACGACGACAAAGTCAACTTCAACTAGACTACGTGTTTGTTTTTTTGACATAAAAAATATATTTCATAAACGAATTAGTAAAATCGTACAATTTAAATTTCATATAACTTTAAAATCAAGTCTGACCACCAAATTCTGACTTCACCATTACTTTTTTAATCAAAAAAACATTTTCAAAAAACTGTTTTCCTTCATAATATGTACATACATAATATGTTTTTGTTAAAAATGTCAAGTTTATAGATCCATTATTTCCCCAAAATTCGAACACATTTCATACCGAAATGTCGAAAACATTAAATGGGTATTTAAAAAAAAAAATTAAATGACTATTAAAAAATATTGTACACTACCGGTAAAATTGTTTGTATGTAGCTATTGAATGATGTATTTTTAATACTGTATACAATTTTCAGGTCTTAAAAACTAAAATTAAGCCTAGCCTATTATGAATTAAATTTCTCAAATTTGAATACTTCTATAAATAGCTTAAAAATAATCAAACATTTTCGAAAGAATTATTGTATTAATATTTTACGTATATAAGTTTGTGGTCAAAAATTTTATATCTCTAACATCAATATTTTCGGAGTTATAAAAATTTTACCACGATCGTGTTTTCTGATTTTTGTTCTAATTTTTTGATAAATTTTTATGCGTTAATTGAAAAAATTAAAAACCGAAAAATGGCTTTTTTAATGTACCAACTAGATGAAATTTACTACCGGAAACCGGATATGCTCGTAAAGATCGGAGAACTCTTTCTGGTAGAATTTTTGGGTAAAGACATGAAAAAAAAGAAGAAAAAACTCATCATCGTTAAACCAAAATACAAATGAAATATACACACGAGACAACCCACACATTATAATAATATTACAGAGTATTCGTCAGAGATATTATTTATGCATAAACAATCAGTCGTGTGTAAACTTTGCAAAACTTTCTGTCGTAAAATATATTTGCATGTGTGTATATACAGGGATTATGATATTATGACCTTGAATCAGTAACCAAAGACAAAACCGTGTCATTATGAATTTACACCCGGGTTAAGTTTAAAATAATCACCCTACAAAAGTCAATAAGGAAAAACAAGTCATTGACTTTTCTTTAATTTGCCAACCGATCTAAAATTTACTAACTAAATGTCGACTGACGTTAATTTTACTAACCACTTACTTCCTCAAAAAAACCGAATAAACAAACGAAAAAAAAAAATTTTAAAAATTTTTAATTAATTTTTCGATGGAACCCTAAGCCTTAAAAATTCATTTATTTTGAAACCCTCGTAAAATGTATACCTGAGGCTCAGGCCTCGTTTCCACTTCCTCACTACACGAGTCTGATCATTGTTATTCTTTGGCAAAATTTTTATACGTTTTTCGAGTACAATATATAAATATTTTCAACGTAATATATACAAACATAGAAATCATTGATTGTGAAAAATAATAATTGTAATATTTTGAAATCTCCTGTCGGTGCTCGTGGACCACTATGATACTGTTCTTGTAGTGGTAGGTGAAAACAGAAATCGCAAAAAGTCATACATGTGTATATTTTGAACATATTTTTTGATAGGATTATTAGGAAAGGATTTCAGAAGTTCAAAAAAAAAAAATTTTTTTTTCAATTAAATTAATATATATTAACAGATAATTAATTACTTACTACTTTTGTCTTTATCAGACATTTTACATTTAAAAAATACTTTAGTTGTAAATATCTGTAATATGCCACTTTATCTGCTAGTAAAATATGAATTAACGTTAGTAAATTAGGTAGTTAGCAAAATACCCACCTTGAGCTTGTTAGATTTTCAGATTTCTCTAAATATATATATACAGGTATATACATTTTCATATTAATATAATTATTTACATAAAAATAAAATAAAATATTAATATTAATATTATCAAATATTATAAATAGTTATCGTATTAGCAACCTACCCAGTCACAATGTCCACAATTGATGGATTAATCATCAGATTGATGAACACAAATATAAATGCTAGAATAAAATTAAACATAGATCTAATTGGTCTAATGTATCAAATAAAATATGATAATTAATCGATTTCCGGCAGAATACATAGTCGATAAATCGTATAATATAATAAAATATAATAATAAATCATCAAATACCACAACGTTAACGATATCTTTGTTAACTTTATTTATTTATAATTTAATGAGTTAAAAAATTAGATGATTTAGGCCAGCCTAATATTATTTAAGAAAAACGGGCGCGATTATATTTTGTGTGTACTTGTTGTTGGTGTTAAAGCGAATACAAATTTTATAAACGAGAAGGGAAATCCCTCTATAGAAACGTTTTAAGGAATACATGAATATAAATTAATAAATATTGAACACACCGACGTGGCTCGTTCGTACGATTGCAAATCGAAACGGCTTAGAGAGAATCGAGTAATTTATATGTATATCTTTCGAAAACTAAAGCTCCTCGTACCGTATAACATCTACCTTTCAATGTACAAATATCGTATTGTTTTTCAGCGTTTGTTTTTTTTTTTTCAAAAACTACGAGATATAAAAAAAAATTGTGATTCAGTATTTTTTCCATGAGAAGGATAAATTTTTAGACACTTTCTACATTTTATCACCCTTTATATATCCATCAATATCCATAAAAATGCTCAATTAAAACAATTTATTTACAGGTCATTATTTTTATTTTATATAAAAAAGTTTATAATTTTTTTTGTTGTGGGAGGGGTGGGTAATAGTATATTAATATTAATGTATTATTATTTTGAAATTATTTAATTATTGAAAATTATAACTATATTAGCGGTTTTTGTACACAGATGTTACATATGAAATATTTACATATAAAGTTGTTACATATAAAAATTATCATGTTTATATTTTTCATGTAGAGATCAAATTATTTTTTTGAGAAACACAATAATGACAATTAGTTTTTTTAGTGAAACATGCAATTTTGTTTTAGAATGACCTTAGTCTCTATATTTTTTTAAATATTTAAATTTTAGTAAAGGATATTTGTTTTGACGATTTGTTGAAAATAAAATTTAATTATATAATTTAAATAAATTCAAAAATTACATAGTTATTTTACTAAACTATTGCGCCAAATTACCCAATCTAAATATAATAAAAATAATAAATATGTAGATTATTTCAACTATTAATAGTTTTAATTTAGGTAATCAAGACAATTATAACTTAAAAGAAAAGCGGATCAGACTTTTTTCTATTAAGAAAGATAATTTTTTTTTATTCAATACCAATTTTAACAATTATTCTGGACAGAAACCGTTTATAACATGAGATTGATATAAGTTTATTGTACGTATATTTGGTTATTATAATATAGTAAAAAATAATTATAGTCGTACAAAGAACTGAGGAGTGCAACTCAAAGATATGGCATTTTTTTAAGAGGCTGGTGAATTTTCACAGCTTTTTTTTTTGGTTATCTCATAAATTTAGTACCTACTTTTTTATACGAGCATAGAATAATACTGCTACGGAAGGGAAGTTAATAATTTTTTTTTAATGAAGATTGTTTTCGATATTACACAATTTATGTGAGGTGTAGATCGTGTTTTTTCGTGGATAAAATATAATATCTAAAACATTAAAGTGCAACAAAAATGGCTCGCTCACGTCGATGTTATCAAATCAATTGATCAAAAGATCGAATTCGTGAAATCATAATTTTCATTCACATAATTCTTCCGATTGAGCCTTCTGGTGGTCCAGAGAACATAAGTCAGTTATTACAACAAATGAAGAATATACGGATATACGGAAGGTATTATCATCCGAAAATCGAAAATTGATACAGTTATATTAACTTATACGTTAAGTTTGAGGTATATTTATATCGAGAAATACGGCGATATTAATTTAGATACGAATTAACTTATTTATATTTTACATAAATGTATACTGTAAATAAACAATCGTATTGTCGAATTTAGCGTTAAATATAAACATTTGTTAGTTCCATACGATAAGGCACCAGTACACTTGGTTTTAGATTGATGACGTCAAGAGTAATTTATATACGTGCGTTCTAAGAACATGGTCTCTGCTGCAGGTCTCCCGTTAATTTTGGCATTAAACGCATACAATTTTGCAATTTCGAGCGAGTAAAATATGTCGAGGAGAATTTCTCACTCAATACTACGTATATATTCGTATAATATCCAATATTTGCAAAGTACTCTACATTACTGGATATCACTACTTCTACCATTCGTCAACCGCAAACTAAATAATACGAACATTTCACAGAAATACACGACATAAGTAGTGTAGCGTTCGTATTATTATTGTACAAAATTCATCGTGATGTCCGCATCAGTCACAAGCAATAATAATATTGCTTTATATACACATAGAATTACAACCACCACCGCCCAACCGCATCGTATCATTCCAGCAGCCAACGAGTAAAAAATATAAAAGTTTTTTATAAAAATTATTGTCTCTGTAATACACAGGCGAACAAGCGTATACAAGCTGACGTCGCCATTTTTTTTATTTTTTTTTATTATTAATACGATGTTATAACAATATTTGCAGTCTGCAGGGTGTGCGCATTTTCATTCTCTCGGTGGAAATATCGCATTCATTATCGAATCTACTCGATATGTGGATAAACTGCATCTAAAAAGTCCAAAACAACTAGTAAGTCCGTTTTCAAAATGTTTTTTTTAAAATAAAAATATAATAACATCTCAGATGACGTAACATGTGTAATTATATGAACGAAATTTGTGAAATTTCTGGTGATTTTATCGAAGAACGTGTGTCAAAGATTGAGTGGTCAAAATATCATGTAATTGAATGTAATTTTGATCGAATAATATAAAATCGATAATCCAAATTTAATATAAGTAGAATATATTTAATTTTTATCTAATACACATTGATGTATAAAAACAAACCTGTCCTCATAATTCTCCAGAGGTCTACAAAATGTATCAAATTTGCCTTTTTATTTTCATGTCATTTAAAAATGGTACCCAAATAAATATAATTTTTTTTATCCTATATTTCATCTTCCACTTTCGTTTAAAGATATTGTGATTTTCGGTTTCTCTTTATCACACACGTAACATAGCAATTTAGACGTTTTATATTTAAATCGTACCAATATTGATCTAGAGATGTGATAAAGTTACTAAAAACTCATGTCAATTCACTGTGAAGTACACTTTAGATCAACATGCTCTATTTTCGATTTCACCTTCTTAATTCTCAGTAAAATTAAGTTATTACATTTGAAAATATTGAATTTTTTGTGGAACTTATTTTTTTTAAAGTAGAAAAGACGTTTTAAAGAATACTAGACGACTAATTCAAAAATGTTTTCATAATTTTTATTACATCACTAGATTGATCAGTAGGTTAGAAATACAATACATCGAAATTGCTATGATACCTACGTGTATAATAGAGAGATACAGAAAATCGCCGCTTCCAATCCACTAAATAATGATTAATGTATATAGCTATCGTGGGTGAACGACGAAACATATTATAAAATAAATATACAGCTATAAGAAGAAAATAAATAAATACTATTACAAACTATAAAGAACTATAATTATAATTAACTAATATATTGGCGATAAATTAAATTATCGACCTCTCCTTTATTTTCTTTATTAAAAAAAAATGTAATCCAACGATTATACTAAGAAAATGAAATGAAAATTCTGAAAACAAATTCAAAATAAAGTTTACTTGAATTTGACTGGCTCGTTTTTAAATTAGTTTTCCCTATGTTCCTAAAACCTTACTCCTATTCTATTCTATTATTTAATTTAAATCCGGGTCATATTAAATGTAATCAACCTGTGTTATTTACTGATTATACTTATCACACAAGACATAAACATACATGCAAAATATCATATGTACACTGGTCCATAGACCACTTGCAAACCCCCCCCCCCTCTTAAGCCTTAACGGTTATTTATTCGTGTATATAGATAAATCGAATAATCGCATATTTAAATGTAAGCTTATTAACGATCATACATTATTAGCTCGATAATAATATACAATATAATATATACAATCAATATTTACAGATTATTGCAGTCAATTTTGATAAAATAAATATTTTAAGTTTACTCCTGAAAGAACACCAGCACAGGCAATAATATTATTACTCTACACCAAACGCAATATCTTTTATTTAACTTACTGCTATTCTGCGATGTTGGCTTTTTATCTCCTTTGCCCATACCCCTTTCTCGTGAACGGTTAATTTTGAAAGATGTTCGGACGACTTTGACAGGAAACTTTATCTAAAACAAACACGTATATTTTGCGGTGAATTGAAAAATAAAAGTAATCCCATACTATGTGACATACAACATTGAAGTTTTCATCGAAAATATTCAGTATTATTATTATTATTTAGTTATTTAAATACTATAATGAAATTTTTATTCATACGTACAATATTACCACAGTATGATGCATTTTCATTTTTTTACTAGTTCTATAAACAAATACATTATTGTACATGTTTAATGATAAATTCACTCAGTTTAATATCATATCACATTGTATACATTTTACTGCCTAATTTTCATCAATTTTCTTAACACAAACCAATGGGTATATATAGTGTACACATATTATATCATATAGATAGGCAATATATTATACCACTAATAATTATTGTTCTCTCGTGAAGTTGAAAATAACCAATTTTCAAATATATAATACGAAAAATATTATAAAATGATAAAATAAAATATTTACACAAAAATGTATAACATATAGTACTGTTTTGAAGATCATTTTTGTGCTTTAAATTTATCACTATTTTTTGTCAACTTTGTCGGCTACATTAGATACAACTACTATATATGTCACTGAGACGTTTCTATTGTCTATTGTATATTCAAAAATGATTTCTCTGCATTCACTGACAACGTTAAAAAACACTGTTGAACTCATCATCGTTTTTGTAACACTTGTTAATGATAATATGGTTGAACTATTGAAAGCTCAACGAATTGTCGTATATTATACAGATGTTCATTTGGTTAACTTTTATTTTACAACATCCTCTGAAACTATCACAATTACTCATAATTAAAATGGGAAATTTTTAATGGATTTTACTCGTGTTGTCGTAATGTAAAATTCGTAAAATTATATTATTAAATGGGAGATTTATTAGTCTATCGGTATTAAAAAATTAAAAAGAAAACAACACAATTCATTTATTTCGTCCGTTTTCTAGGTTGGTTATAAAGTTGAATAGGTATGAAAAATAACGGTCGTTATTTTCAAACCTAACATTTTAATCCGGATCATCGAAATGTAATTTCGTTAGAAAATTCAGCCCTAAAATCCCATTTATTAAGAATATTTATAGCATCTACTTTAGCTTGTTCGTTTCTCAAAAAATTTCTGAAGTTTATAATGGAATCTCTTGCTTTTAAAAATTTTATGGCCAAGTGAAGTCGAGGCAATATATTTCAGTTAAGATTACGAACATAAAAATAAATTCAAATGTATCCATGGTTTTCTTTTTCTAATTTTTACCTCGTTCGTCTCTTTGTTGCTGGTTTAATTTATAGAAGTTAAAAAGTTTGGTAACTAATATACGTACTATTGTGATAATCTATTTTATGGTTGATGAATTTTTTTTCACAATTATACGAGTATACAATCGTAAAGTTACTGGAATATATTTTTTTATATACATATCAATATATTATATATTATTAGTAATTGTAGCTAATTTTCGGTATTTTGTAATAAAGTCACTGAAACGAATTAACAGTGTAATTGTTTTACATTAATTGCCTTGAGAATTTCAGTGGAATATTATAAATCGAATTTAACTATTTTACATTATGAATAATTTTATTGTGTCTATTTCAGATATCTAAAAAATTGAACCTTTTAAAAAATATTAATTATTCTATATTGTGTATCTACACTAAAATATAGCCAAAAATCAATCTTTACACACTGATAAATAGCATTGTAATGATAATAAAAATAATTATCTTATGATCCAATCACTATAATAGTAATTATTATTGGATATGCTTAAAATACGCTTTAATTGTTTTTTTTTTTTTTTTAAGGATCGAAATAATAGTAAAAAGTGATGTAAGAAAAAATAAGCCATTGTTTTATTTTGAACTAAAACGGATTCATTTCGAGTTAAATAAATTTCTCTATTTACAGGATGATTATTTTATCGTCCTCGCCTCGTTTTCTCTGTGAATATTCAACAATTTTTTAATTTAAATTTTTATAAGCTTGAGATACTTTTTTTACTGTATTTTCATATAAAAAAACTAAAATAGAAATTTGTATTCTTTTTAGATTTTATATATTTAAAACCTGTTTTTTTGACTAGATAGTCCAAAGCAAAATATTTTTTCTGAAAATTTTCATATATCAGTATCATATATTAAACGAACAGTATGTTTTATTTATAAATATTTAAAGTTTAAAATAGGAGACGAGGAATACTCTTTTATAGTACTCTACACTACTACGCTCTTATTGTTAGTACTAAATGCTAACGTTACCTATTGATATTGATCGATGACAATTCGTGTATACCTAGATAATACTCGGTGTCCCGGGATATCTATCGAACAAATCCTTTGTACATCTAAAAACCATTCCACAAATATTTGTACTTTATTCGTCCTTATGACATTTTTAAGATGCCCATGAAAATAATGGTAATCGAGTTATTCTTGAATATACCTCGAATAAATCCCTAGTATATTTACAGCATATCTAAATACCATTCCATAAATATTTATATTTTATTCATCCTTAGAACATATTTAAGACTCCGTGATAATAATGGTGAAAATGTATAAATAATATTTTAATTAAAATTGTAATTTGTAATGTACATTATAAATTATTATAAACTCAAATCACAAAAATAATATATTTTTCACTGCACTATACACATTTTAATAACTACCTGTATATCATCTTCAGTACGAACCAAAAACAAATGATAAAAGTGTAAAATGTTTGTGGCTTAGGCTTATAATAATTTATAGTACAAGTGCTCAAGTATATTTTAATTTTAAACTAGCTTATAGCAAATTTCCAGTTGGTTTAGGAATGCTCCAGCCAGGCTAAGCTAGAAAGAGATAAAGAATCTAGTACTAACTAATAAATAACTGTAAATGATTTTTTAATTACCTAATTCTAATTGAACATTTTTTTTTATAATTTTTAATGTCTTGAAATATTAATATAATTTATATATACCAACCTATCTCCCTATTTGTTACACATATAAATTGTCTCGTTCAAATACCTGAGATTCCATTGACATATTCACCAGTAGATACTGGTAATGTCTTTGATGCTTAGGTAGGCAGGTTCAAACCCCAATTAGGTAAATAAATTTGTAGAAAAATTCACGTCGAGATTACATCATGTGCTACCCTCCGAATAAAAGATCGATAAATGAAAATATGAAAATAATGAATTGCATGCATTTTTTTAGATTTTTTTCAAATATGTCTATTCTGTGTGGGGTTACTTTGGGGATTTTTGTTACAGGCTATCTATATCCAAAGGAAGATATTTGAATTATCTCCACATTTTTACTCGATATATATAGTTCATACGTGGGATATATATACAGGATTAGAATAGAGTATTATTTTTAAATGTAAAACTTTGTTATCTCACAAAAGCGGACACATTTTCGGGACTATAATAGGATATCCATACTATGAAACATATCCCATCCAAGATATATTTGTGATGTGGTAATTCCAAAATATTGTTATCTTGGTAGAGACGACGGGGCGGTCACCCCCTCTAAAATTATAATTTATTTATATAATTAAATTAAAAAAATGTATTATAATTTTTATTATAATTATTGTATTAAATATTGATTCAAATATATTAACAATTATTTTTATTTACCTACATTGTAATGCATTTTCAAAATATTATTGTGGAAAGTAAAAATTGTTTTCAATTATTATGAAAACACTATAAGATAAACTGAGTTAAAAAATATATGTAGATAATAGCATGATTAAAATATGTATTATCAATCTGCACGATTATAGAATATTATCGGCGAGATCGGCGCTGGGTCAACGTTGACAATCGCCCGTCCGCTATATGATCCGAATTCAATTATAAAGAAGGAAAATTCGGTAATAATTGGTACATAATTATTGTATTGTATGCTTTTCAAAAATTAATCATTTTTAATCGTCCTCCCACTTTCAAAGCTCATGAGCCACCGACATTAATCCATCAACATTTTCAGAAAAATATTCTACATTGGAGTATAAAGTCAAAAATATCAATTTTAATTTGTAAAAAGTAAAAACCTAAGAAAATACAAGGGTAAAAAATATTAAACATTTCTTTTAAATATGAAAACAGAAACTCAATTTCTACAAAATAATAACTACACAGTATTTGTTTAACACTGAAGATGAAAACATTGTTTTAGAAATTAATATTTATCAAAATAAAAACGAATTATTTTGTAGAATTTGGGTTTTTATTTTTATATAAATAATTCCACAAGTAACTCGACACCAAAATATTTCTTTTCAAACTTTTTGTAAAAATATAGTGACATACATTGGTATCGCGAGTTTACAAAAAGTAAAAACTAAAAAGACAAATACCTATTCACAAAGAAAGTTAGGGGAACACGATAAAAACATCACCCAGTATATGTGTAATTTGGACGAACTAAATTTCTGTCCAATAGTCTTTTGGACTATTATGTTTTTCTGTAGAAGTTTGGATATTCAAAAGCACTGCAGTATCAGCGATCCAATACGGATAAGTCGTCATGAACCTTATTAATTTATTTTCACCACATTCATTCGAAAATACCTAACAAATCACAACATTATGTTGACATAACAAAATAACAATCATTGGATTAAGTTATTATTTTGATCTTAATAATGTCAATTTTGACGCTAGAAGAATATATGGTTCATAATTGAATAACATTAAGATATTCCTCCCACACATGAATATTCTATCTATACCTAGTATATAAAGTGTAGAATTAATAAAATTATTTATTAATAAATTATTTATCTCGTATGCAGGATTTTTCACTGTACAAAAAGCATCATTATAACCGTAGTGTAATAAAAATAGAATAAATAAATTGCATTTGGTTGTCAAAAAATCCATTAATTTTGTGAACCTAAATAGCAAAAAATTCGTTTGTACCATTGGTATAATTATATATACATGCATAAAGGTACAGCGCCGGACGTGGTGTAAACAGTGCATTACATTTTTTTCTACCTCGAAATAATTTAGAGGTTATAAAAAAAAAAAAAAAAAAAGTCAATTTACTGCACGACAACACAGTTTTATGTACAAAATTTCCATTCTTTTACGCGATTGTTTAATATGGATCATAATGCAATATCACAAATGTGTATTTTTACTAACATTAACGTTCGTGGTGAATATGAATCCCTGACTGATTAAAGCACTCTCAACAATAATTACGGACATCCCGTGTTCACACGTTTACCATTGTTTCCCCTCTTTCACCTCTCTCAATTTCATTAGAGGAAAAATAATATATACTTGTAAAGGAAATTTATAATCATCAAAGTCTCGGGAGGTGCTTGTGCATTATTAAAATTCCAACGAAAATATTTAATTTTAAAACTCACGTACCGCACATTATTGCATATAGCATTCTTCAAAGTTGACTACTAATAGCTTACTTCTTTGAAAACCTCTACGAATACTCAACGGAAATTTAACCCAACTAGTCCATAATGAATAACTAAACTACGATGTTTGATCTATGGAAATGTTATTTCAAATGAAAACCCGATGATTTTAAACGAAATGTTTTTACAAAAATCTCGTCGTTTTTTCAGCTTTAGATGTAGAGAGAGTCGTTTTAATTTAACTGCATATGAACGTGATTCTTTTAAGTTCAAAAATAATGCTCGTCAGTTTTAGATTCGGAGCAAAGTGAGGAATGTATTGATTTTACAATGTCCGTAATGAAGCAGTTGTTTCAAGTGTATTCTTTTTCCAGTATAGAAACAATGAACATTTTAAGTTTTAAGATCTCAAAATGTAATACAAGGTTAGAAATACGTTACTCAAACTATTTTCATATATACTTAAAAATTATTCAACATTTATCCATGCGAGCGAAGTGCTTCCAATCCTAACTGACTCCTATATTTTTTCTATAAAAAACATAAGTTATTAAAATTGTTAATACTGTTCCACGTTTCATATTTTAATAAAACGAGTATTATATAATAGTATAACAATCGTACCAAATGACATTAATCGTATAAACTGTATGTAGGGTGATTTTCCAAAAGTATAAATTACTTCTAAAAATAATTCATATAACTATAAGTCGACAAATATAGAATGTAATAAAATATCATCAAGATGAATAATATTTTAATTTTTTTAATTTTATTTCAATATTTCGGATTGGATTTTAGACATCGACTAAAATACTATGTACTTGCGAAAAACAATAATGCGATTCCTTTGTTTCGGGTAATAATCAGATTACGCATTATGACCTCAGTGAGCAGTCATACGAGCAAAAAAAAATAATGGAATTTATATGATGCCAAGGGCTGATCATCATGAAAAGAAACAATTCGATTTGGCCTAATCAATTTAGTTAACGCTATTTAGAGTTCAAAATATAAAGAAGTCGGAGACAAAAACTTTCTAGGCCATCGATATCTTCATTGTCAGAGTTCTTGCTCGTTCAACATTTAAACGCATTTACAATTGTTAACAACCAAAACTCCATTAATTTCGATTACAAAAATTTCTATATACTCTAAACAAAAAAAAAAATAGTTGATGTATTTAAAGGATGGCCAGTTAAAGGTTTCAAGAGTTCAGCGAAGTGAGGCTGTCAACAAATAGATTACAATTATACCATGAAAATAATCGAGTATTTGACATGATTTATTGGCGAAAAATACTCTTTAAGAAAATCTATACAGAGTTAAAAACCGCGAGTAATAAAAAATTGAAAGGACAAGTGCCCTAAAAGATTCATACTAATTAATAAATCTCAAAAAAAATGTTCAACAAATAAATTCCCTTACAACTAATGCATCTTAAAATCTATATTACTCAGTATAAATATATTTTCTTTAATTGAATACGACTTTGTATCAGAATTTAATGACGTTTTAACATTTAAATAATATTAAGGAAATAAAAATACACATTTTATGAGTATTTTAATTGCCTACGGAATTGTTTTAGTCGAATAAGCTTTTTCTAAACAAAAGTTTATTAAAATATTGTAAATAAATGATATTTTTTTCAAAATTTAATAACTAAAAAACATTACAATACCTACTTATTAGTACCTATTGAAAGATTTTACATCAAAGGATAACATGGAAAATAAAGTACGCAGGTGATAAAAAAATTACAATATTAATAATATTTAAAAAGTTTCATTTATTATTAAAACTTATTATACATTTATTATTATTATACTTATTATAACATGGTAATGTATGTATGTATGTACAGGCAACATTTATCAATGGATAATCAGCTATATAAATGTAATAATCAATTAAATAGTAAAAATGTTAAAAAAATTAGCTATATAGGTACATAAATATTATTATATGTTATATTATACTATATTGTATTATATAAGTTTCAAGTAGGTACATATTAGGTACATTCCAAATTATTAATTTTGAAAAATATCTTCAAATATGCGTATTATAATAATCTGTACATAAATAAACGGAAAAAATCCGTATTCAAAAATATTTAGCAGAAGGAGAGAAAACAGCGAAGGTCCATATTTTTTGAACAGCCGTGTTATAATAATTATAAAATTCATATTTTTTTTTATAAAATTACATAACAATTAAAAGTGGTACTAAAACAGAACCACTTACTATAATTTACTTTTGAAATGTATTTGAAAATGTTGAAAGAGTGGGATTAAATTTTTTTTTTCTCAATTCAATAAAATTGTTTTTATAAATAGTATCTCGTAGAAACTGATAGTGTTACCTATGAGCTGCTATATGACTCTAGGGATATCCCGCGGACCTCAGGATGCACACGATAAGATACGTAAATAGTATCCTCATAGTTTTACACAATCCGGAGGCCTTGACGATTTTTCCGCCACGAGTATATTTCAAAAATAGTAAAATATGTTCACATACATTGTTGGGACTTAAATTCGCATTATTCGCGTATGCAAATGGACCGTCATATTTTCACCGGGTGACAGTAATATTGCTTTGCATATGTGTCACGTTGTACAACATATTACCGTGTGTATACCTGCTCAGTGGCCAGTGTGCTTCATAGTGAAGCCGTTAAAAATAAAACGGTGACGTCCGATAACAATCCGAAAACAGAATTACGGTAACCATGGTTACCGTACCGTGCTACCCAACGACATACACTCTGCGTCTGTTTTACACGAAAATCCTAGTATTTCCGAAAGGATATTATGATTTACGTCCTTTAATGGCGTCAATGGTGATACCGGGATTACAAGCACCGGCTATCCGAACGTCGGTTTGACAATCTGTCCTGGGAATTTGATGGGGAGGGGGAGGGGGTATCGGCAGTATTATAACCACCATGTACGCACAAAAGCGGGTATGAAACCCGTTCAAAAATCATAATCTAAAAACCGAAAAGTATGCATTGACCGTTAATTTTCGTTAAATTGACGTGTTTTCCGTATAAGAATGTACATACAAATTTCCGAATTTGGGTACTCAACGTACCCAAAATAGATATAAATAATCAAATTACTTCATTCACACACGCAAGCCTTCAACAAAATGTAAATAATTTTTTCACTCGTTGTGTTTACTATTATAATAGCACAAAAAAGACCATGGACTTAACTCGGTTTAAAAGAAGTTTATTATTTTGATCTTCCATTAAACGAAACAGGACTTGATTTTTGAAAATTATTCAAAAAAGCATAATATTTTTACCCGCATTATACTTTTCTTTTGTATATTTAAATGTGTATATTTATAATTTTTATATTTTAATTTCGATTGAATATGATGAATTCGCAAAAATGTTTACTCTTAGAACATGTGTTAAATGGATGTTAAATTAACTGTAAATGTTGAGTTGGACATTTTAACTAGTCAAGTTAATAAGTTAATGACAAAAATAATTACCAAGTTGAGTTGAATTCTTATCTAAAGGGATTTAGAAATATAATTATTTGAATTATTCACGTAACGCAGTGTGTTTGTGTGAACCGTATTGGTCTGTAGTGTGCGCAACTCGGACATACGGGCAAATGTCAATAAATACGATTACCGTATTTAAAAAGACACTATAAATCACATTTCCAACATACCGATTATCCTAGTGATGCGATAAGGATTCTAAAAATTGGTCTGAATTCGTCGTGAAATCTACATTAGAAGGAGTTTCCCAATTTTTTATTTTTACCCTTGGTTTTCACAAAAATTGAAAATGTAAATTTTTAAATATCCGAACATATTAACTTAATTTTAGACGGACTTAGGGCGAAAAAATAAAAATGTGAGAAAGTCGATCTAAAGTAGACATTACAACAAATTTAGATCAATTTTTATAATCCTTATCGCATTACTATGATCCATCGATACGTTGGAAATAGAAATGGTCTAAATTGCATGTGTTACATGTGTGATAGAGAGAGACAGACAATCGCCAGCTCTAATCCCCTTAATGTACACCTTTGCAAATTGTAATGATGATAAAATAAAATATATAAAATCATAAAGATGAAGAAGAAAATGTCAATGATATGACAATCTTGATACAAAACGGAGTTCACTTTTGAACTAAATCTAAATTATATTGTTTTTTTTTTTAGAATAACATAATATATATATATATATATATATATATTAACACTATAACAAATAAGTACTTAATGCAAATAACCGAAAAAATAATTATTTAAAAAATGTATAATAATAATCGGTATACTATTTTAATTACTTCAATGAAACTGTCCCGTATGAAATTTATATTTCTTTTCAAAATTATTAAATTTTCTACGAGTTTTGTTATTTAAATTTCAATACTATATCTATAACATATATAATATGATATTTTACACTTTTATTTTATAGCAAATTTGAGAAGGGGTGAATTTAAAAATACTTGACGTGACTTTATCGAGAATAAGTTATTTTCATAAAAAATAGGTACTTAATTACAATGCAATGCGACTTGAGAATAAAAAGAATAAAATGTATATTTCGTTGACCATTATGGTTTAATAACCGTTTTGGACAAATTGTGTAGTTTTTGGAAAGCACCTGTTAATTTATACCCGGTGAAACATTCATGAAACCACATCCGTGACAAGACACAATAATGATGACGAAAATGATTACAATGCAAAAAAAAAAAATACCTTTATTCGTGTACACGTGTAAAACAAACTCCTATTTAGGACTAAACCGCCAATCGATTGTTCCGTGCAAAGTCAAAAATTCATGGACGAATAAAACACCGTAAACTACACTAAAATACCTAAGTTGTATATCGATATACTTGTGTTTTTTTTTTTTTCAGATAAACACTCTTATGATGTTTTGTGTTTTTTTTTTTTTTTTTGTTCGATCACCGTACATGTGGTTCATGTCAAAGAGGTTCATGTGAAAATGGTCAAGCAGAGATGCCCTTGCATGTATTCGGTTTTTTACACTTGGTAGTCGACAGCATACAACAGTTTCGTAAAAAAAAAAAAAAGAAAAAGGTTTTTCTTTTTTCTGATTTTTTTTCATTAAATATAATCAACCTAGAGGTGGAAAGTTATCTATTGACCCGCCATGATAACTACTACGACTAATCTTGCCGCCTGAAGTATTGTTTTAATTAATGTATTAATTACTTTAGTCATAATTTAACAAACTTAACGAGTTTAAATTATCATTGTATTAACTTAAATTCTTACTTATGATTTTCCATAATCCATCAATTAAATTTATAAGCATTAAGGGTGAATGATTTTCGTTAATTCATTATTAATATTTCAATCAGAATTCATAGACAATAATTTGTT
>JAIPRL010002032.1:0-67774 GCA_025469235.1 Pemphigus obesinymphae | reverse complement strand
AAAGAGTAAATCCTGTTTCCTGTGTCCGTTCGTTTTTCCATTGAATCTATATGTCCGAGGCTTGTTGTTGTTTGGTTCCTGAACAAAAGATTTTTACAAGGCAGGGTTGTTAGCCCTGCGCTAAACCCCCAACCTGGAGGACCAGTCCACACCACCTAATTAAAGGCAGTGTGGGGCTATTGCGATACACTGCGAAGTGTATCGGGCGATGGGCACGCCACATTCCCTACGCCATAAAATTGTATTAATTAATATAATTATTTAATATGTAAATATATTATAATTAATTATAGTTAAATTATTGAAAAAACATATATGTATACACATTAGTTGTTTTTTTGTATTATATTCATGGAAATTTAAAGAAGCAGGAGCGACATACGGTAAGCAAGAGTATAAAACTTCTAAGCGTCATAGGACCGCTCAGGGCAACTTGCAAATTGCGGGAATAGACTTGCAAATTCTTGCAAATTAAGGGGAATATTTTGACACTACTTTCGACTCTCTAGGGCAACATGGTAGGGCTGAGTGCGGAACTTTGAAGCGTCATAGGGCCGCTCAGGGCAACTTGCAAATTGCGGGAATGGACTTGCAAATTCTTGCAAATTAAGAGGAATATTTTGACACCACTTTCAACTCTCTAGGACAACATGGTAGAGCTGCGTGAAGTTGGCCCTACCTTTCTATAATTAGCGATATCTCGGTTAATAATAACTTGCAAATTGCGGGAATAGACTTGCAAATTCTTGCAAATTACTTGCAAAATATTGGCATAATTTTCAAAATGATCGGACAATATGGTGGACAACTTCACGCACGTTATTTTTTGTCTATCTTATTTAACTAAATGGAAATTCTGTATGAAACATAAAACTAAAATAATTACTAATTTTTGTAGAAGTGATGGTATTAAAAATGATATTGCCGTTTTATGTTTATCACAACTTACTATATTATTATTATTATTTAATTATCATGAGTATTCAAATATAAAAATATAAAAAATATTATTTTAAAGTTAAATATTATATTATCTTTTTAGTAGGTATATGTACTTATTAGAAATACGATTCGTATCATACGGCTATACAGTATCGGGACTTTAAGAGAAGGGACCAGGGTGCCATGGCCCACCAAAATTTCTAAAAAAATATACACACGCCCTTCCCCCCTTCCCCATAAATCATAAATAGTTTCTTTGAGATGGTCTTGTTATAGTGATCTATGGCATATAATAACCTAACAACCAAAAAAAAAAGTCATCAACTCAATTTTGGCCATCTCCCCAAAAAACAATTAAATACTAGAGCCACCACGGCTATACCCATTCATAAATACACACCATAATATACGGTAGGTATCCTATTTAAAATTGATTTATCGTGCTAAATGATCGAGTATTATGACATAGATTGTCAATTATCACCATATTATTTTTCTGTGTTATCACACATCGTATTTCGACCAAATTCAATTGATAACCTACTTATTAATTATTTTATTTAAATAGGTTTGTTTTTACGTTTAAATCTTATACTTTTCTTTTTATACACCATTATGGATACAAAGTGTAATAAAAAAAGGAACGTCTAAGAGTCTCTATATAGAAGATGATTTGAGTCTTTTACTTTAAGTTTTATGTTATAATCCTTACAATGACAGTGAGCAGTGATCCATTATTCACACAAAAGTTAATCAATGATCAAAAAGCTTTTCACTTCAAACCCTAAATGACCATGTTCACATTGATTAGGTATAATAAATAATGGAAATATTCATATAAAAAAAAAAAAAAAAAAAAAAAAAATGAGAAAAATTACAGTGTTAGCAATCATAACAAGGACATAGATCGCTCTGATATCAATGTATACCGTATACGAAAGTTACGGTACCTAATGTACAAACTAGAGAGTTTCGCTTATTACGCTATTTCTCGTTTGACCGAACGTAATTTTTACCGTAAAGTTTATGCGAAAACTCGTATTTTTAAAAAAAAAAAAAATGCGTTAACTTTGTATAAAAAAAAAATATTAACCGGACACTAACTCTTATTCGCCAGACATCTATCTTATATAACAACTACATATATAACGTGACGAGTATACAAAATTAACTATAGTCGAGTGAACAATAATAACAACAGTTAACGGTAATACTTTTTAATATTTTTAACGCGTGTTAACTTATGTATAATAATCATATGTATACGCGAGAAACGCGAATTAAGGTAATGTTTAACGCGGGCTCGGTGCGCGCCCGTCGAGTCCGAGTGAAGACGCGCGTAACGCGTAACGCGTGCACGTGACGAGCATTGTGACTTCGGGGTATGCCACCCTCCTAACCCCTACCACGAAAATTCCACCCTCCCCTCCCCTCTCCCCCGCGTATCTATCCGCGTGTAGACACGACCCGTACGATGCGATATCCGCCGGGCGTCTCTACGTCGCGATATCTACGCGGGGTAGGTGTGGTAGGCCCGGACACGGGGTGGTTACAAATTGCCACGTATTGTTCACTGTCCGGCAAACTCCAATTCGCGTAAATACATATTATATACGTGTGTATGCGCGCGCGCGCGCCCCCTTTCGTACACACAGTATTATAATGTCCATATATCACCCACACGACGTAGTTGTACATTACATTACATACATACATACATACATACATACATACATACATACATATATATATATATATAGTTAGGTACGAATAGAGTATATAGTCCAAGGTATATATCGATGCGAATAGCCAATCTCCTCTATATGTGTGTTATAGACCGGGTGTGTATTTTGTATACACACACAGAAATCCTTATATATACGTGTATATGTGTGTATATACCACTACCACGGTTAATATTACGTTACGGATGCCAAAAGAGACCGGGGAGAGGACGGGCGTGTGAACGTGAAAGAGCAACGCGAGAGAGGGATTCTGCTACGGGGGGGGGGGGGAAGAGGCCGCCGTCACAGTAACCCTCTCCGCGCACGTTATATATATATATATATATATACGGTACGCTTTGGCCAGGACGAAACGACCCGCCGTCGAATCACAAGCACACCATATATATATATATATGTATGTACACATTATACATATACATAGCGTATATATATAAATTGTATATATATAAATTGTATATATATATATATAGGTAGTAAACCGCCTCCGAGTGTATATAGTGGCCAATGCGTCGAGTGGTTTTGGCTACGGAATGTTTGTGCACACATATATAGAAATAGATAATATAATGGTTTATGTGTGTGTGAGACATCGATATTTGAGTCGTACGTCGCTTGCCTCCGAAATCGGTCCACTGATAAACAAAAGGCAGATGATGATAAGTAAAACGTACACAAGCGTCGGTGGTGACGGTTTTAACGGTTTCATTCCGTGTCGTATACACGCGTGTACGCGTGCATCGTAGGTACATATTGATTCGTGCAAAGCGATCCGAAATTAACATATTGGGCTCGTGTGTGTAGGGGTGACGGGGCGATCGCCCATCACCGCCCCTATAAAATGTGTAAAACGAATCGCCACTTGTTAACAAATATTAGATATTGATTTAAATGTTGCGACAATTATTATTAATTACATTTACGTTATAATGCATTTTCAAAATATCATCACCGTAATATTTTCAATATTTAAGTAAAAATCGTTTACCATTGATATGAACATTACCGCTACGAGGTAGGTAATCGGAGCTCAAAACACATAATATAATATGTGTATAACTGCAGGCACGTGTCTAGATCATCATTTTGAAGGGGGGGGGGGAGAGATAAATTTACCAGGTTTTCTTACCTTTAGGCTCTTTTTTCAGCCAACTTGTCAGCATATTATTCTTGCGTTTATTCATAATAATAAACGTATAATTATTACAATAATACAATAGAAAACTCCAAACAATACCAAATTTGATTTTCAGTTAACGGCTAACACAATACACATAGGTTAGGCGTAAACACTTAGCTCATCAGTTAATTGAAAATATCGCACTAGTAAAATTCTCTACTAGATAACGTTGAATACATGGTAGAGGACCAATTTATATTAGTTTTATTATACAAAATACCTACCTATATCACATTATCACCAAAATTTGTTTAGTCATTTGACGAAATTATAATAATTAATACCGGTTCTTATAGCGCTATAGTACCGGGGTATTATTATATAATTAATTAACTATCTAATTTTATATCCCTAATATCATATGGACTTTAAGGGGGGGGGCGATCTCTCATATGGCCCCCCTCAAATACGTCCCTGAGTTTAAGTAATAGTACGGATGAAATAGGTAACTATCTGCGCGGTTATCGAACAGCGCTCGACGTTGGGGCGACGTTGACAATCGGCCGTCATAACTACACGAATATACGATGATCAAAACACAAAACCATAGGAAGGGGAATCCGATAATAATGCGGCGGCCGCCGGAGCGATACAAATAATCGCCCGACGTGCATGTGGACTGCGGAACAATAGGTACGGGATAAGTTATTGTGTATTCACTGTGCGTTTGTGACGCGTGCACATTTCTATATTTCTTTAAAATTTATTCTTTTATTATTGGTGTATATTATAATATAATATTATAATATAGTAGATAAAAATGTAGTATCATGTAACATAAAATTGATATAAAACAACTCGGGAGACCTGTTTGTTCTGAAATGAAAGATAGACGCTTAAATTTTGAGTATAAAACATACAAGTTTTATTATTTAGTAATTTTCGGTTTTTGTAAAACGTATTTATATTTTTGATTTTTCTATATGGTATTAATTTTGGTTTAATAAATACCTTTTAAATTTGTACCTACATAATTATTATTGTATTCTATGCTTTTCAAAAATGAATAAATTTTAATCACCCTCCCACATTCAAAGTCCACAAGTCGCCACTGGGTATTCATTTTTTTTAAACGGTCTTTTAATTTTTTCAGTTTTCTCATCGTATGTATTATACTACACGTGTTATTGCTTTATATACTGTATGATTACATACATACATACATATATAGTAAACAGGTACATCAGAATTCAGATTATATTTTTTATACCCAAGTAATGTTTTTCATGATAAAAAAAAAATACTGTTTATCATATATTGATAAAATATCACTGAAATTTGTTATACAAGATTAAAAATCATATTGTCCAAAGTATATAGATAAGTCATTAAAGATCAGTGATTTACTGGTGAATATAGAATGTACTATATATGATATAGCCACAAATCACAATACCCTAACTACAGCTTCGCCTGCGAGTAGATGGTTTTTCTTTTCATTTTCATTTTCTACTCTTAGATTAAATCAAATCCATAACCACTATACTTACCATAATTATGATTATTATTTATAACAAAATTCTCGTTATTATCCGACTTCGCCTGTAAGTAAAAATCTTTTTTTTCAATTTCCATGTCTATTTTCACTCAACAATTATTATTATAAACGCAATTCCTATATTTCATAACAATATTGTTTGTTAAAATTTTCTTGAATTTTTCTATTTTACTTCTGTGCGATCGAATTTTTTTATAAAAAAATACAATATAAACATACAAAATAAATATAAAAAAATAAAAAAGATAATAATTTTTTTCTACAAAATAACCTAAACTTAAGACATAATAATATATAAATGGGTTTGTGAAATCATTAATACAAAATAACAAAATAAAGAAAAATCATACACATCAGCAAATTTTCCTATTATAGTGTCTACAAGTCATTAGATTAAAATCCATTTCAGAATTCAACATGTTTTCTAAACCATTTTCCCTGTGTTTTCATTGGACAATGAGGGAATGGATACAACCATGTACATGACGATAAAATTAATTATGCTTGAAGACAAAATGAAGTTTAATCCTGTAATGTGTGCTCGATGATACTATCTGGAGGGACACACAGTTTTTATGGTATAATATACAAATTTGAGATTATACAACACTATAGTGCCGGGCCCGAATTCAGCTGTAAGTCGTTTAGAACTTTTGTGGGTTAATATGGAAGGGATTCTACTGACAACTAGCCATTCGAAGTTAAATCGGCTGTATATCTCTATAAGGCACTGCGGGTGAACATTATATCTTGGGGACGCCCGCCTATTAAGTTTTATACGTGAGACTCATAAAAAATAATTGATACTTATATTTTAACTTAGTATTATAGTATCCCAAAAATACATACCATTTTAGACATCGTAGCGAGATCGTTCTGTGATAGTTAGGTATTATGTATAATATAGTTAGGTATTCTGATTACTAATAAAATAAGGAATAAAATGACCGGTGATTAGGGGGTGGAAGCTTTTCGCTTGTCTGATAAGATCCTGTACTATAGGTGGAATTGAATTTGAAAGCAATTATTTATTTCGATAAAAAAGTTTTAAAATTGTTTTGGTTATTAACAATATTGTTTATTGGTAATCACAACTGTATACGATGTACGACACACTATGAATTATAGTAATGGTGTTCAATATTGGATATCGAATATTATAATACGGGTATATTAAAGTTGTATTGAATTAGTTATTACGCTGATTCATTATAAATTTGCTCAAATATTAAAAATAGCACTTCGTCCTAAAATATAGGGTTGTTTTATATAAGACACGGTTCCCAGATGAACCGGTCCATAACAGTCTCAGGACAACGTATACCTATTGAAAATCATTGTTGCGGCGACCCCGTAAAACCCGTTCATGGGACGACGGATGCTGAGCCCGAGAACTGGTTTACGCGTGTATCGTCTCACCGGACATACAGATTCGCATATATTGACCTCTTATGTCAAACTAAAACCGTGGGAAGATCTACTGGAAAGCTGATGTTTCTTTTTTTATAAATATGCAAATTGTATGTCCACTGCCTTTGACTATAAAGGTAAACACGCGTATACGACGGATCCGATCAAAGATTCGATGGTTAGTTTACTCTTTTTAGTCGAACGCAAAGGACATAATCTATAACGTTGGGTCAACTTTTATAATATGATAAACTTAAAGTACAGTGTTTAAATTAAAATGATCAATACTAGATGTAATATAGTGAACGCAAAAAAAATATCACATTACCCCCTTTTATATACACACGCTGCGGTGTGCAGTATATGTATTTTAAGGGCGCAGTCTTCGGTGCAATTAATTATTTTAATTTAACTTGAGTCGTACACCACTAAAACACTCCAATTACGTTTAAATTATTTGGTTTTTAGTTACTATACATAGCTATAAATAATAATTTACATACATATCATTTTAAATGAATCCTTGATAAATTCATAATTTTAAACTGCCCATTAAAGTTATCGATTTAGTAATCTTTTATAAATATTTATATTTATTGATTTTAAATAACAATTAAAACACCATATATTATTTACGATATTAGGGAAATAATTTATTAAATATTTTTAAACAATCTATACGAATCTATGCGGTTAAAATTTATACGAATACATCTGACCAAAACAATTATGGGATAAGATATGGACTTCTATATATAAAAAGTAAGTACCTAAGTAATATAAAAATAATTCTAAAATGTGTTTTTCTAATAATTGGTACTAGAATCTAAATAAATCTATGTTCAAAATAATGATTTTTTAACAAATGTATGAACTTTATTAACTTATTTCAGCCCATTGAGAAAATTGGTATTGAAAATAAAATCAATATCAATGTATATTCACCTTTATATTTTATTATATCAAATTTAAAAAATATAGATATAAATCTTGATTTTTAATTAAATACTTGTAATATATAATAATATAATAAATACGATTATTTTATTTCTGTTTTAAAGCTAAACTATATTGAATTATAATAATTTAAGATTGTCATGAATTAAATTTGGAGTTTCCATTCATATAATTTATTCAATATATAAATTTTAAACTAATATATTCTTAACTTCACGAATAGTTAAACATATGTGTTATCAAATGAATATTAGAAAAGATTAATTATTATTGAAATACAAAAATACTAAAATAAAATATTAACACTGAATATCTCAATTTAGGTTTTTAATAAACTATAGATGTAACAAATAATTATGCGAAATATTTATCTATAACCAACTCATGTTTTCCTATGGTTTATTGATAAATAAAAACCATAATATATATCATTTATACTATAATTATTAATTATATTAGTAATAACTAATAATATATATTTATATAATTAATACATTATTAACATCTTTAAAAAATATTAACGAAAATATTTTATTTTTATGATCTTGTAAAATTTTATTACCTATATAACTCGAAGATGGTAAATAGTTTTGCTTTTAGCGTAGGTAGGTATTTGACAAGTTTAAATTTTCATTGTATTAACTTATATATATACAACAAATTTTTATAATTATGCAATTAATTTATTATTTAATACATTAGAGGACGAGCAATTCTCATGACCTTAAAATAAGTGCATATTTAAATCAAAATAATCAAAATATAATAAATAGAATACATTGTTCTACTTATTATAACTTTAATTAATTACGGTGTTATAAAACTCTTCGAAATAATAATTATACTAAATATACTTAACGTATCTATATTATTTAATATATACCTACTTACACTTTTCTTTTCTTTTAATTAAGTTATTTTTACTACAAACTTAACGGGTTTAAATTATTTTTTATTAACTATTAACTTTTCAGTGAAGGCTTTTAGATAAATTTAACTAAACTTATTTCTGTTAATTTGAAATCGAATTAAATCGAGTTAATCGAAAAATACCCCCAAAGTATGATCATATCCAATGCATACAAACGAATATATTAATTTACATTTGCTCCAAAAAAATGGGGCTGTTGTAAATATGCTATATTTTTTTTTATAAAATAATTGGAATTTTTTGTACGTAGTCATTAAATTACGGTACTTCGATGTGTAACTAGATGATAATGATAAAACAACAAAATAAAAACTAGCCATATTTTTAAAAACGTATGAGACTTGTATTTTTTGTTTACAATTGACATATATATATTACCTCTAGATTAATTTTTCCTCTTAAGTAATTCAATTTGCTATATTTAAAACTACGCACGTTTGACCCCAAAAACATGTTAATACATTATAATTGATTTTTTTTTTTTTTTTTTTTGGTACTCTTAAATAATTAGAAACGAAAACATGGACATTTACGTCGAAGCTGGGATTTTTTTTATTTGAGAAAATTTGAAAATCGTACCGTGAATTTTATTCTTCGATACACGCGCGTTTCCCTAATAATTTCGTAGCTATTATGTCATTATGATATTTATATAAGAACATATAAGACTATTATCTCTTGGGACATTTCACGTTATATATACGATGTATATTATATAGTTCAGTTGTCTCCGAGAACTTAATGAAAACACGACTATATATTATATATATATATATGCCCGACCGATATAGGTTCCGTGGAAAATATTAATAAACGGCGTCATACGGGACTTAAGCCTACCCCGCAATGTGCCGTTGCACGTCGCCCGCGACTTTAATAAGCACGGTCTTCATAAATCATCGCGTCTAAAACTCCATGTAATAACGGGCCCGGAGACCGGAGACCTCCTCCGCGCAAATCATCCCTTCCACGCCCGACCACCGCCGCCGAATCCCTTGAAACCTGCTGCCGGTTCCTACGGGCGGATATATATATTCCTGAGAACCCTTTATAAGCTCCCCCCACCCCGCGCCGCAGTGCTGAGGATACGAAACTTTCGGCCGAAAACCAATATTTGCGTACAGGCTTTTACCGCACAATGCCGCCGGTATATGCACGTCACCGCGCAAGAAATAATGAAACCGAATTATTATTATTATTATTATTATTATCATTATCATTATTATTATTATTATTATTATTATTATCATTATTACCGTTATCATTATTACCGTTATCATTATCGTTATAATTATAATTATAATTATAATCATAACGGACAGTGGAAAATATAAGCTAGGACGTGATAACGGGGTTACCACGGGGTCGATCGTAAACACGTATTCCTTTATTTTTTATTTATCCTGCCGGGAAACTTATACCCCCCCGCGTGGTACCGGGTAGGTTTATGTACACTTTGTTTAATCGCCCCGGACCAGTGAAAACCCGGCCAAAAAGTTATCGTCACCGCGTAAGTAGTATATCAAACGTGCTGTAATATTTACAGAGAGGCGATACCTAATACAATATACATATATTATATATCGTTCTTCCCGTATATTCTGATAACAGTTAAATGTTTTCAAAATATTTTAATATTTTAATTCCATGAATACACAGTGTGTAGCAAAATTATCCCTAATTTTAGAGGTCAATAAAAAAAAAAAAAAGGTGAATGGTAGTATTTCGCCATTTGGGTGGTAAATATATTGAATTTGAAAGCAATGATAAATCGTTTCATTCGATAAAACGATTCTAAGCGAAGCTTCGGTGTATACGGTATGACATGATATTATCGTATGAGTATCACAGTCGGTAACAACTAAAATTAACTTATGACGAAAAAACTTCAAAATTAAAAATTGCTACTATAAAAATCCCGAAATAGGGAAAAGAAAATTGTTACGTTGATTTTGTATACTTATAATATATACGTTTTTCGGTAAAAGCTTCAAGTCTATAGTCCCATTTTTCCACCGATATTCGAACACATTTCATATCGAAATAATATAAATGTTGTCAATAAATTGAAATGATTGTTAAAATAATTTGTGTGTGCTTACCGATTTTTGAGATTTTTTGAATACAGCTAGAATGATGTATTTTGCACTTAAAAATTGAAAATTAAAATTGACCCTTTTACGAAAAAAGCTTGAAAATTACATAATACTATATAAATAACTCGAAATTTGGAAAAACTTGTACGTCAACATTGTGTTTAAATTACATTTTTGTGAAAATGCCAAGACTTTACGAACATTATTTACGGAATTACAAGGGAAAAATCATATTTCATTTTAACAAGATCATACATTTACCGTGTTCCCCTAATTTTTTTATTGTTTTTTTCTTACGCGTTTATCGAAAAAATCGAAAATCTGAAAATAACCTTTTTAAAATACCAACTAAATTATATTTTCTACCGAAAAATTGTGCTGCGTGTAATAAACGGAGCAATTCTTCTAATAGTTTTTGGCTACAAACATATAAAAAACTAAAAATATAACACACATCATTGCAAAACCAATACATTTTTCGCTTCGATCTGCAAAATTTAAAATAACTAACTAAGGTAACTCTACAATCATTTTAAAATGCCTCTTTGTTTTTATTACACACCAATAAATATGTGTTTTTGAACGAAATCATTATTAAGCTACCTTTACACGTACAATCTTAACTGCACGATTGAATGGCGCGAGAGGTTTCGTCAGGGAAAGACTTTGCTTCTAAACACAATAAGCCTTGTAGAAATTAATGCCGTTCTTGTGTGCCAGTTAAACATTTTACTGATTTTTTAAAACGCAACGATAAATCACGTGTTCTTGCGGTTTTTTTAAAAATGATTAACAATATTATAACTAAACATATCATAATATTATAATAATAATAATAAAAATTCTATGGCTGATGTTCGTTGTTGGGCATAATAATATTTAAATAGCTCAAATATAACTATAGGTATTTTCTATTATACATATTTTTTTTTAAAAAAAATAGGTACCTACTTACATACGAATAATATAAATAAAAATAATTAAATAAATACCTATAATAATAATAATAATAATAATAATATAAACTATAAATATACCTAATAAATAATAGTAAAATAATAATCAAATAAACAGTGTGTAGTATATATTCTTTTCGTGCGAAAACACAGACTGCTGAAAAGTGTTGGTAATTCGAAAACGGCACGCGTTCAAAACTATCACAAAGAGTACACGAAGTTTTTGTACGGTGAGGGATACTGTGTGAGAAAGAATTTTAACAAAAATTTTCCACTGGTTCTTGCGCGTCAGAGGATTGCACGTTTTCAAATCCGCCCGCGCATATCTGTACGCATATTTTGGAGTGAGGGAAAAAATTTATACGTAGCCGCTTTACACTAACATATATATATAGGACCACTTTTAAAAAAATGTTACCTACTTTAAAAATATGTTTTACACAGTGTTCGGAATGTTCACTTAAAAATTGAATTCGTTCAAATGTATTTAAAAAGAACACGTTCACATTTACGTTCTCGAAAAAAATAATCGCGTTCATCTGGTCGTTCATTTTAATTAATTTATATATAATATGTACATTTTTCTTATAGGTATATTTACTAAAAATTGCCGATTAACAAAAACTATCGTTCTATGGTAGGCTTACGGAATTGGATTTTTATGTATTATATTTCTATATAATTATATTTAAATCTAATAGAGCTTATAGCTAAATAGAAATGTATTTTTATATTAGTTTGAACTTCCTGAAATACGTTCAAATTCGTTAAAAATATGAACTTAGTTCACGTTCACGTTCGATTTGGCAGAAACGAGTGATGGCGTTCGCGTGTCGTTCACAAAATATGAACGCGAACGCATGAACGTCATTCTTTCCAAACGTTGGTTTTACAATAGTTTGATTTTAGTAATTATTTTTTCTTAAATATCTTAAAAGAGGAAATGTTTGAATCTAAGTACATGTAAAACGTATATAGACAATTTTAACATGACGGAATGGTGGGATATATTATACACGCGTAAACGACATAACGCCAAAGAGTAGGTACTTATTGTCTGTCCGTACACTGTACAAACGAATGGGTGACCACTGACCACATACCATATATACCATTATAGTTGTTGTCGCACATGTTTTTCTTTCCTTCCTCCCATTGCCAACTTAAGCAATAATAATAAACCGCTCTCTCTATAATGAGAGAATCATCTTTATTATCATTCCTATATTTTTTGTATGTTTTACGCATGATTTATTTATTTTTGTATTTAAATTTTATGCATTTTTAGATTTTCAAACAAATTAATATTATGTACCTATAGTTAAATTATTATGTCATAAACAATGAAACATTTGTGAACAGTGGTTTTATACAATTAATTATAATATAGATCGTCTGTATCACTGTCGTGTCTTATAAGCTTACTTATAAATTATATTTTAATTTTTCTTAAACTTTCCTATACAAATACAAACAAGTAGAATCACATACATATTAGGAAAAATCTACTTTAACGCGGATACATTTTTTTTTTTTTTTTTTTTTTTTTTATAGCACTGTTTTCATTACGGATCTACAAGATATCACGTCTCCCGCACTCTGTTTGGAAGTTATAAATATCTATTTGAATTACTTGTAATATCTAAAACGACATATATTTGACCCTGCATTTTTATATCCAAAGAGTTTATTGTGTACTATTATTTTTATTTCGACTGAACCTATAAACCGGGCCGGGTCACTCACTCGCTTCGTTAATACCTAAGTAATAGGTTAAATTAAATAAGATTTAAGTGTACTTCTTTCGCTTGCACATATAATACGAACCGGGTCCGGAGTCAATATTTTGCTTCGGATAGTTTAATTTGAAAATACCCCTTGATTTGCTATAAAAAAACACCACGTCGGGTAGAAAACAAAACAATGTGAATAATTTTTGGATGTAATTATCACATTATCGTAGTATACTTTTTACATTTAGCTTACGTATAATAAAAGGCAGTATCGTTTGATTGTGAAAAATGACTCTTTTGGTATAAAACTCCGAAAAAAAAGTTGTCTGACAAAGTAGCTTTATACCAAAAATTAGGTGCATGTAATAATTATAAGAATAAAGAGTAAATTAAGAATTTAGAAAAACCGACTAAATATATGTGTTGGAAGTTGATTGATCATCCCATCGATTCTCATATAGTGTACTATTATTATTTTAAATTTGAAAGCAAAGGTAAATTAAATCATTTCATTCGCAAATGATTCTCAGTGAAGTTCAGTTATATTACTTACCAATTTATACAAATTTTCCGTTATTTTCAACTTTTGGTAGTTTTCCTTTACACTTAAACAAAACAATTAGGGAAATGAAAAAAATGGCGTCTTTAAAATGTCAACTAAAATAAATTTTACCCGAAAACTCGAAGATACATAAAAATGAATGCATTGGCCGATTGTTATTGCTACAAGTTAAAATTATTTTAAGTTAACTGTTAACTGCAGAAGACTTTTGTATTAATTAAACTTAACTAATTTGAGTCGACTAGTTTTATTAATTTAACCAATTTTGATAAAAAAAATTACAATACTATCGTATAATATATTTTCAAATAATGACAGGTATTTAAATACATCATAATATGGTCCAAATATCCTATATTATATGATCATGGTAATATTATAAGAATATCTTTTAACATCACAAAAAATTGATGGATAGTAGATTTACTTATTTTACTGGGCAAAAAACCATTCAGTTATATTACATCATGTCAAAATGTATTCGTTTTGATTAGAACAAACGCAAACAGTAATTTATCATCCAATAACATATAAAATAAAATAAATATGTATAATATGATTTTATGTACTCTTCTGATAAATGTAAGATTAACTAGATAACAAAAACTAGATATAATAGCTATAGATAATAATAGTAAGGCTTATTTTAAAATGAAAAAATAAAATAGGTAGGAATAATTACCTAGTAATTAACGAAAACTTTCTGTATCCACATATAGGTATAGAATATAATATATTTACGATATATGTGATATTTTATAATATGATGATTATTTCCGTTTTTATAGAATTATAAGTCGATTGGAATATTTATGGAAAAGAGTTATGATAATACGGTTACATAGATAAGTAAAATATCATATATAATATTATGTTCGGTATATATATAATTTTATAATGCACTGGTCAAGGATCACTGATGCTGTGTCGTGGGAATAAACGTTTATCTCAATTGTCGTTCTATATTATTATAATATGAACCTGCAGTATATGTATGTGCTATTTTTTATTTTTTTTTTATCTGTTCAAACCTGTTATATATTCTAATTCAGGACCCTTGATTGACCCTCGGTGACCGCGGGAATCAACAAGTAGAACGTCCCGTTCGGAGAAAATAAAACCTGCAACGCTAAACAATAACGAGTATATATATATATATGTATATTGTATATATACATTTCAAAAATGTAATCCCACAACAACTTTTTTCAGTATTCACCCTATAAACAGACCCCTTTTACACGTTTAGTACCTATATGTTATATATATTATATGTTTATCGTATATATGTTGTCTGAAGTTAATACCAATTAATGATTCACATAATCATTACCTAAGCTATAACCACTAAACGTAATAAAAGAAAATGTATATTTTAATACCTACATAAATATAAACGTTTTCAGATATAAATCTATATCGTAACGAAATAACTTTGTAGGTAGGTATTTAATTCAATTATAACCTGTTTAGGTAAATTTAAAAAAATTAAAGCGACATTCGAATCATACAATACGTCCAAACTTATCGTTTTGAAATATAATATATAAATGTAAAATAAATTTATAAACGTACAATTTATTTTAGTTTGTTCATATTATGTGTTTACATTTAAAATTACAGACATTTTCGTTGTATAAAACAATATTTTTCGACTAAAATACAAATCTTTATTTGAAACTCATTCTTTTACAATTATATATAATTCAATATTTATAATATAAATTCAGAATTTTCTCTACTTATATAATTAAAATTGTAATTAAAAGGACTTTGTAAATACTACTTATAAATATGGTCATAATAACATCATATTATAATACTACTAGGTATTTAAAAAAACCCCTAACTCATTATCATCATATAGGTAACATCAGTCACAAGATATAATTATATTTTATAGTATTTTAAATATTATTATGTATTAATACTAAAATACAAAAATATGTAAACGTTAAAGTGTAATTATTAATTACCGACCTATTACTTTATATAATAATTATATAAATTATTTATGAGTACCTATTAAATAACTATTAAGGATGAATATTGCATAGGTTAGCTATACAATTTCTATATATTTTCCTATTATAAAACTAACTGCAATTATTTATGTATGTATTTAAATTTTTTTTTTTTTTTAATATTTAATATGTACATTAAATTAATGAACGATTTTACATAAATTTTAGGTATAGTCGTAGGTATAACCTATAGGTACAATAATGACTACAAAACGCATAATTTCATTAGATATAACTTATAAGTATTTAACGTAAAAATCTTGGATAAAAAAAAAGGATCCTTATATGAAATTCTCACTATGGCTTCGCACAAAATATGGCTGCTGACAATCCCTCATGATTTTATAAGGGTGGTTTTGCGGGGGTGAAGGAGTGGACCCTTTTTCACGCGCGTGATAATGGCCTCCGCTTATTATGTTCGAATATAAAGTATTGCGTTTGATAAAACGAATTATAACGGAAAATGCCGTTATAAATTTGTTGTTTTAAATATTTATCGTACACATACTTGAATATAACCATGCATTTACTCAGTTCTAAGAAATACTAAAATAATATAGTTCTGTATCTAAAATTATTATACCGTTTAATCATAAAACCATCATTATACTATAAGTATAGGTATCTATGTTTTTTTTAAAACACGTTTATAATCGATTTTCGATAAAACTCAAAATGTTAAATACTTTAAAAACTAAGTTCAACATTTAAAAAAAATCCTTCCTTCATATTTCAATTTAATTTTTATTTTACTTTTTTTTATCAATTACTAATCAAACATTATTAAATTTATATTGCCGACGTATATTACCCATAATATACGTGTAATACAATACAAATAATAATTGTATTTAAACCATTAGGTGTGTACAAATATATATTATATATTTTTAAATGTTTTAAGTAGGTATCAACTGAAATTAAAATTATAATCAATATGTACTTAGATCAGAAGTTTATACACTTTCAAGTTTTTTGAGCCTATAACTTCGAATTATATGATTTCCAAAAATATTAACATTTTTGTTGAAAACTATAAATACATTGTTCTCAAAAATAATGTATTATTAAAAAAGTAAAAGATTGTGTGAACTAGCTGTAATCATGAATTAAATAATAATACCTATAATTTTAAATTATTCTACTTTTGGTTAACCAGTTTGTTACAAAAAAGTTATACTTAAAGCCACGCCCAATTTTTAAGGGAATTTATCTATTGAGGATTTTCAGAACAATGAATATTTAATAATTCAAAAACGTTTAAATACATCAAAAAGAATAAATATAACATAATATACTAGTTCCACGTAAGTATCATTTGTACGTTATGCACTATATATTATGTATTATGTACTATGTGCTATACATAAAACATTACATTGACATTTCTCATTCATATACATTTCAAAATATCGTAAAAATATGAAACAACAATAAACTATTAAGAACAACGTATTATCTAGTAGTCGATTTTCGATATGTGCATTTATATTCGTTTTACATAATTATATATTATTAAAAACTCGGATATTTTTGGTTTTTTTTTTTTTTTTTTAAATAACTATAAGTCTTGAAATTACGAATATATCGAAAAACAACTACTTAGTGTCATTATCTATCATTTGTTACACGTTACGTATTTCTTTGATATCTATTTGTAAATTGTAAAAAATGAGAAGCTCTGATGTGAATTTTTCGCTCTCGAATTTATATTTATTTATTAATATACAAATTGACTCGAAATGTTATAGAATACAAATTTACAATAAATTATCGAGTTGCATGTTGGGCAATTTTGATCGTAAAATATATACGCATAGAACTCAAAATAGAATATAATATATGTACTCGTATATTATATAAAGGGGTGTTCGTGTGAAAATGGATCGATATTGCGCCATCGGCTCTTGGCCCGCGTCACGAAATAGCTCACCCCTCGCAAGAAGGACCTTTTGCCATCCCCCATCTTGAAGAACCAGCGGCGTAAGGGGGTGGCTGTCCCTTAGCACTAACCCACGCGCCACCCGTCTTAGCCGAATAATCAATATGACTGTACACCCCCTTAAAGAAGACGGGCGCCGCCGCGTATCTGTCGTCCTGCGTGCGTGCGTCTCGATCTCGACTGCGAGTGGTGCGCACTTCATCTGCAAATCCAATGGAATATGGAATTAATATGGATTCTAAATAATACGATTTTTTCATAAGTGATTTTTTTTATACTGTCTTACTAGCAATTTTAAGACACTCTGCAGGTTTTGAACGAAAAAAAATTTAAGTTCATAATATGTAAAAAAAAAAAATATCGCAAATTTAATCTTATACGTATTCTAACGAAACGATTCAAAGACAGCAGAATCGTTCATTTTATCGTGCTATCGAAATAATATTACTAAAGAGTAATGGTATTATAGGTTCAAGTTATCAAAATGTAGATTGTATATTATTGAGAAATGATCTATATATTAATCTATGACTAAAACATGTTGATTGGCTCGTCGAAAAAGGACAAAAATAAAATAAACCTTCATAATAATACAGTATGCAAACCAACATTATGTTATATGCAGTGTTCGGAACGTTCCCTTAAAAATTGAATACGTTCACGTTCACGTTCAAATGTATTTAAAAAGAACACGTTCACATTTACGTTCTCGAAAAAAATGATCGCGTTCATCTGGTCGTTCATTTTAATTAATTTATATATAATATATGCATTTTTCTTATGGGAATATTTACTAAAAATTGTCCATTAACAGAAACTATCGTTTTCATCCTATGGTAGGCTTACGGAATTGGATTTTTATGTATTATATTTCTATAATTATATTTAAATCTAATAGATAGTTTATAGCTAAATAGAAATGTACCTATTTTATATTAGTTTGAACTTCCTTAAATACGTTCGAATTCGTTAAAAATATGAACTCAGTTCACGTTCACGTTCTATTTGGCAGAAACGAGTGATGGCGTTCGCGTGTCGTTCACAAAATATGAACGTGAACGCATGAACGTGCATGAACTTTGTTCTTTCCAAACACTGGTTATATATTGGTATATAATTAATGTTCTGTTTATATATTCGTAATACACTTGATTGGTGAAATCGAATTAAACACACAAATACATATTTACGATAAAATTTTTACATAATTTATTTACCCCGTCCTTCCGTCCAAAAAAGTATTTTTCATCATTTTATAGTTTATACATATCGTTTCTCTAAATACAATATACGATCAAATAACAATAAATTCTACATCCATTATACATATGAAATATTATAAAATATGTAAATAAGTATTATATTATTATTATTAATATAGTGATTGAGAGAAAAAAATTAATGAACTTATATCAACTATACCAAATGTAAAATAAAAATTTGAATTACGGTATAGGTATTCTTCTTTATATGGTTATATTTATACGGCAATATCATAATATAATATAATGTTTTGATCATTTTAAACTATACATTTTTAAATAAACGAGAGTTATTATAATAACTTATATAAAATTATAATAGATACCAATTATCGCTATAACATTGGATAATTTATTAAAATTGAATTTAAAGTGGTTTAATATATTAAAAAATTCTACAATTCAGTTTTATAACAAATAAATAAATAAAATCTTAAAATAATTAATGTAAATACGTTAAATAAGTAAAAACTTTATATACTCATATTTTAATAATTTATTATTAATCTAAGCTTATAGATATAATACCTATAAAGCACATAGGTGCGGCTAAATATATATATATATATTTATCTATTTAATGACATAAAATATGAATAATTTTGAAAAAATAAGTATACCTTTCTATGAAATTGATTTACTATTTATTATTCTATATTGCTATATATACTAGCTATATATATTCACTAGCGATATTTTTAATTCATATAATTTTTTGTAAATAATAAATTTAAACAATAGGTACTTATACTATTTAGTCGCATTAAGACTTTGAGTACAAAATATTATTCAAACTATTTACTACCCATAAGTATACAATATATAGAATAAACTATACACTAGGAATCTATATAAATTCAAAAAAATAACTACGTAATTTATATAATTAAACGTCAAAACTTATGTATTATACGTTCATAAATATTTCGAAAATAATATTATAGTTGAATCATTTAAATAAAATGATCAAGACATTGTAATGATTTCTAATAGGTATCTAACCTATTTCAAACAGTGTATATAATAACAAATTTGAAATGAACTAAAATATATAAAAATATATAAAATCTATAAATAAATTATATCATATCATAAAATGCCATCATTTTTTATAGCTATAATTATTCAAGTGAAAAATATATCTAATATATGTAATTGTTATTTTTTAAATATCATGCACAGGGTTTCGAGGGCAGAAACCCAATGGAAATTTAAGAAAAATAAGAAAATTGACATAACGGCATGAGAATTTTTCAAGTAAATACAAAATTTTCTTCGAGATAAAAAACTAAACCAAAACTAAGTAGGCCTAATGTTACTCACGAATTAATATTAAATTTATATAAATATAATATAACTAATAAATGATATAAATATGTAAAATACAGGTTACATTGGTTATCTATATATTTTTTTATTTTTGCTTCCAGTTTTTAGTTGGGTATTAACTACTAATTATTATTATAAAAATATGGAATAGCGAAAACTGATTTTCAAATTACTTTAAAGTCAAAACTATAAAAATAAGTAGTGAAAATTACCATATAGCATATATTTTTGGTACCAAAAATAACTTTAATTATAATGAAAATTCTATTACTTACATAATAATATAATACACTAATTTCGCCGATATATATATTGAATTTAAATCGATTGTGTTACTTAATTTATATAGGTATAACAAGTGATATGAGTAGTACCTACATACATACATACATACATATTATAGATAGTAAAGGTAAACTTTTTAATTGTTGAAAATTATTTTGTCCGTCTTTAGCAATTATTCATAAAAATGTTTTATTATAAAATCTATCAAGTGTCTAAAATGTATGTATAAAATAATTAAAAATATATATATATAGGTATAGGTAGTTTAATTTTATACAATTCGTTCACACAAATATTATATATTAACTGAAATTATAAACGTGCAACGTCATAATTTACAATATAGACCTATTGAAAATGATTAAAATACAATCTTTAAATCAGGAATCGACTCTTGGAATAAAATCCCAAATATTAAATGTACAGGGCACAAAAATGTATAAATGCTATAGTATAATATATTATGGGGTTATACGAACAAATCAATTCAATTAAATAATGTTTATTTCATAAGGAAATGATTTAAATAAGGATGTGGCTTACAGGAATACAGGATGCAACCCCATATATATATATATATATATATATATACAATTAAACGAGAAATATACTACCTATATATTATTTTATAATCGAATTTTCACTCGGTATTTTATTAAATAATAATATTATATTATTTTTATACACTTTTCGCATTCTACTACGCGATCTAGTGCTAAAGACAAAAAACTAACAAATAGAAACTCTTTACGCGGTACAAGGTGGTGCCGTGTAGCGGATGAATTTCGAACGAATTCCCAGCGGACAGTAAACAAATTATATCTATGATGTACAAAAACTATTCATAGAATATTCTTGTAGATCCAACAAAATATTATTGTATTTTCAGTAAGTTATTATGATATTATGTTTATGTACCCCTACTTATATTAATATTTTATTTTATAATAGGTATTATTATAGTTATTACATTATTTATAATCCATAAAATATAGGTATTCATAGTTTACGATACTATTGCATATAGAAACATATTATTATAATATTGATAGGTGAAAAAGAAAAATAATTATATTATAAACTATAATATAATATTATGTTATTGTCATAACAATATTATATTACATGATGGTTTTTAAAATGAATACCGAAAATTTACATATGCAATGAGGTTTCCCAACGTTGAAATATTTGAATTTTTTATAAATTATTCATTTTCTATGCCTACCTTAAGAACCTAGGCTTTCTTTATTTGTAGGACAGTGGCGTAGGAGAAAGGGTCAGAGAAGGCTGTTGTTCCCACCCCCCCCCCAGATATAAACAAAGTTATACTTAATTATATATATATATATGCTTAATTATCATTCTCCTAAAATATATATTTGAATTATTGATTTTTTTTTTATATCATGCTGTAGTCATATTTTCCACATATTTATAGCGCTCTTGTATAATTGTAAATTATAATAATATAAATATAATATTGGGAAGAAGCAAAAAGTGTTATTTTAAAATAATTCTATAAATCATACAATCTTATAGGATAATGAAATAATAATAATTGTCATATAGAATAGAAAAATGATTATGCATTTTATCAACATATGAAAATAAATATACCTATACGAGTTTTTAATTGCCGCATCTGAGTCAGTCGTGGATTTTGTTTACTTCCGGCGAAAATAAGAAACAGTCCAACATTTTTATTTTATACTTAATTTATTTTTATGCTGTTTTTTTTAAAAAACTACATTGATAAATATGAAAAATATTATATAATACTTTATCAAACAAATAAGACTAATGTTTTTTAAATAATTTATTCCATTAAAGTATTAAATAAATTTATATTTCATTAATGATATTATGTCGTTCCAATGATGTAGGTAGGTACCATCGAGATTAATTATTAATTAATAATTATACAGGTGTCAGTCATCAAGTAAGTATACATAGATTTATATTTGTAGTTATTTATTTTTATTGATATATTTGTCCTATAAAAGATTATAAAAAAAAAAAACTATGAAGTATTATATTTTTCACATACATTTTTACGTTTAACTGGTTTCACATTTTCTTAAACATTATATATACTTGTTATATATACATTAGTGAGAGTTTTTGTGTATTACATATTAAAAATATATATATAAGCCTTAAATATTTCCCCCCCCCAATATTTATTTTTATATTCATGACCAAATTCTAATAATAAAAATATTAAAAAATCCAAGTTCTTATGGGGCCTCAAAACCACCAAAAAAAAACTAATAATAACCATAATAACCTATTTTTAATTTGTAAAATGTAAATAAAAAGGAAAGTTATATTTCATGAGACAAGCATAGTTTATATTTATAATACATATTATGTCAAATTTAAAATTAACTTTTCAAATTAAATATAACAATAAATTAATATGGCGTCGTAATAAAAATGAACATAGGTACATAAAATATCGCAAACATAAATATGCCTATTTGTATTATAAATTATATTTTACTAATTGTATTTACACATATATAGGTGGTCAAAATTAATTAATAAATAAAATAATACGCTACTAATAAAATTGATTTTTATTGGTAAACGTGATTTTTTGCTAAAAAGAAAAGAAGATTAATTTATTATATAAATTAAATTAAAATCTGGGTACTATCTATATTATTGAGTATCTATTCGATATAATTTCTGGTAGTATAGGTTTTAGGTATACTCATATAGTATTATTAATTTTATTGAGCTAGCAAATAATATGAATCTAATACCAAAATGGCTGTAAATTCATGGTTGAAAAAAATGTTTGTAATTTGAAAAAACTATAAGTGTTATATCCAAAAATAGGTATATCATTTACAATAACACATTTCTTTATAATATTCTAAGAAAAAAATTAAAGTAAAGTATATAAAATATTTTTGATATTTCAAAAATGGAAATAGCATCCAAAGAACAACATAATACATTCTTTATATCACGTAACAATTATTATAATATTATCGTCTTTCACGTAGGTACTATCGAAAGAATGATCGAGGTTTATTTAGGTACAAATTACAAAACCTTTCGTCAACTTTGGTACATTATATTACATATCTTTTTTTTTTTATTTTCGGTGCAAATACAATCTTTTGACGGTTGACACAATCACTGTCTTTCAAGTCATTTAAATCGAAAATTTAGAATATAACTTGTTTTTATACAAATATAACTATTTTTAGACTAAATATAAATTTAATTTTTAATTAGGTACCAAAAATGATGGTAGTTTATCGAGCAACAAAAATTTATTTTAATCAGTCACAATTCTTCAAAAAATTCTTCAATTTTTTACAGTTACAATAACGGTTTGTTTTAATAATAATATTTTATTGTTCTTTTTTATTTATTAATTGAAAATAATTATTTTTGTAGGAATCTAGGCTTTTAATCTAGTCTAGAAAATAATATATTCCTACAGTATTTGTATAAAATTAGTAATATAATGCGGTAACCATGACCACGAACGATATAACTATAACATAACAAGAATGTTATAATTTTATACTTAATAATATAATATACGTAACTTAAACTGAGTTACAAATATTATATTAAATACCTACAATATTTTAAAAAAAAATAAACATATAATACAATTTCAATAAATAATATTTGTTCCCAAAAAATGGTTATTTTAAATAATAATTTAAGGTCCATAAAGTTGATAATTTATTGTCTATCTATAGTATGTAATATAGATATATAAATTATATATAAGTAAGTAGATACTAAGTACATTAATTTAATGCATTTTTTTATCTTCTTTACTTTGTTATTGTTTTTTTTCCATAAAAAATAAATTAAGATCACTACTAATCGTAATAATATGTTATAAGATATTTTATTTGAAATATTTACTGTATAACAATTCGATTAATATCCATTTATTTATTTATTACAATAATTCTATAGTATCTATTGCGTATATGTACCTATTAATAGACTTGCATACTAGTGGAAAAACTAAGGCGGTCTATGAATGTCATATTATATCATCCCCAAACCCCCTTATTCTTATAGGAGAATAACTTGTTATTATAATTTATATAAATTCATATTTGACATTATAAATTTATAATTTTGATAAAAAAATAACAATAATATGTAACTTGATATTTTACCAGCCAAAGACCCTATTTTATTTCTGCAGGGTTTCTTAGAAGAAGCATATCCCGAAAAAAATGTTTTTTTTTAAAAATGTTTATTTAATTCCTGGTTTCCAGGGAATGTCTGTTTTATTGGCAGAAATTTTATGTAATTTATTTATTCTATTTTAGTAATTAAGTAATATTATATTTACAAAGTATAACATCTATTTTATCAAGCAAGTTTAATTATTGAACAAAAATATTATTGGCAATATTTTTTAATTTACTTCAATAAATAAAATATATTGTATTGTTTTTAATTTACTTTCTTATATCAACTGTACCGTGTAAGACCACTCGTAAAAGCTTAAAACAATAATTGTATTAATTTATTTTTGTTTTTAATATCAGATAATGATATAATAATAATATAAACAATTCTGAACATTTATCGGAAATATTTATATAAATGTACGTTTATTGGGTTTAAAAAAAAGAGAGTGCTGACTTTTTAGTGGGTAAAAATTAAATTAAAAATTCCCGATATGTGATTACAAAAAATTAAAAGTTACTACCTAGCTAATTCATAACATATTTTTTGACAACGAATTTTGAACTTGAGGTACCAGTAAAAGTGACGGTTTGGAAAAATTCGTTCTCCCGTTTCCTAATAATTTTATTTTTATTTCGTAATAAACAATAAATAAGTGAAAAACAATAACAATAACAATGAAACAAATAATTGAAATATATCGCTAAAAATAGAATATAACAAGAAAGAATAAATGATGTTGTAGGTGTGCATGTACATATTATTATATTGAAGATGAAACTATGATTTCTTAAGGAGATGGAGCGTTTTATGGAGAGGATGGTTCTCTCCATACAGGTTATATGGGAGGTATGGTGAGATACGACCGGATTTAGGAAATGGGACCTCACAGAAGAAAGTCAGGAACAACGAGGGTGTAATCACGAAAGAAAGGTCAGAGAAATTCGCGACGGGCAGCTAGTAGATTTCTAATCATACAATTATAGTATTTATAATAAATAATATACGTAATATAATATGTTTGTTTATGCACCCGAATCACTCCTTAGACTCGTTTTATCGATTATAATAATAATATTGTATTATATTCCTTTCATTGTATCTTATAATATTCAATGAACTGATTTATTCGGAGTATGTGTCGTTTGCGCATCAATAATCCGCCAGGTAAAAATTGTTTGATCATTTGCGCATTGCATGTTTTAACAAAATAAGTACCTACCGAGTGGAAATTTCCTGAACTTAACGACACGAGTAGGTATAGATTATTTGCGTATCATTAAAACTTGTCTATACGCTCCAAGGAAAAATAAATCATCTGCAACTTGTGAACATAACGGAGTTTTTAGATTTAAAGGGTTTCGAATTTCTAAATAATATATTGTAGTATTCGTTTTTCATGCGTCAACCTATCCGTATACCTATAACAAACTGATAAATTGTACTTTTTTACGTAATTTTACTTCTGCACGTCTATACTACATTGAGATAGGTGGCCGATTATCAACAATTCTGGTGAAATAAAAATAGATTTCATTTTTTAACGTAAATTTTAGAAGAAAAGCCATTTCGGTTATGCGTCTTTGTATTAAATATACATGAAAATATGAAATAATTGTTACAAGTACAGTGGAAAATGTAATAAACGAACAAATGACGGTACGATAGTATAGATATCGGGATGATTTATTTAACATTATTTTTTAACTTGAAAATGTATATAATAACATAAAACATACGTTATATAGGGGTTGGACTATATTATAACGTCAGCAAGGATTTCGATACGGGATTCACCCGTTTATATATTATCTTATATGCGTATTAAAATATCCGCACAAAAACTGAAACCACCCGGTTTAACTGGTTTCTATTCATGCGATATTTTTTTTTTTTTCTAATAATTACAATAATAATATAACGTTTTAAAAGCATCTGCTGTCGTGGACCAGTTTTTTTAGGGTCCAGTTTGACCAGCATCCCTTTGAAAAGACATAGCTGTTCCCCCTGCAGTTATTCGAAGCGTCGCGTCACCACTCTTACCGGGGAAGTCGTACATAATCGTCACGAATAGGAATATTATATTATAATATTATAGTCATTGAATATAATTATTATTGGTCAGTTACATCTCGAACTTATACACGCGATCATTGAAGTTTACATTAAACAATATTATATTTTTTTGTAACGAATTTTTTCTTTCTACAATATGATTATTATTGATTTATAAACTACACGTAGTCATTTTCTAAAATTAAATCGTTTTTATTATGTACAAAATTAACAAATAATCATTAAGAGATTATCTGCATCGACAATTCTACAATTATGTCATATATGAAAAAGTGATTCTATTTCTATTGTAAGTATACCTACCAATACTATTTTATATTTTAACACACCTATATTGACCCATGTGCATAAATTAATTTAAAATTTTTTTTTTCTCATTAAATTATCTAATCTTTTATTCTTAATAATTTATAAAAGAAACAATAACTTGTCTTTTGCCGATTATATAATAAACATTATATTTTAGTAATTTATTATTTCCCTATTATTTTGTTATCAAATATTAAAATTAATTCGTATTTATATGTATAATATAACCAAAAATTTTTAAATATTTCTGTAAAAAAAACTTTAAAAACTGGTAATAATATTTATAATAATATGTTTGTATATAAGTACCTATTATTTTGTTTCAGCGTAGAATTTTTAAACCAAACAAAAGTTTTCTAATAGGTATAACTTTAAATATATGTATACCTACCTATCTATTATTACTTATCGATTTTTATTATTTTAATAAAATTAATTTTAATCAAAATATTTTGTTAATATTATTATTTTCATGTATTATTATTTGTATTTTTCAAAATAAATAAACTAAAATATATACCTACTTATTTTATTGATAAACATGTTTATATGTTATATGCACATTGAATAAATTGCGTTTTTACACAATATATATATATATATATATATACGAAAAAATAATTTTATATAACAAAGAGTTAGTATTTATTCCGACGAAAGGGATTAGAGGTTTAATAGGAATAATGGCGCCTTACATACAGTATAGTTTAATTTTGACGAACATATTATTATACCCACTGCAAGCAGTATAATGTCTGTATGCGCAGCAGTTAATTAAAAATGGGTTGGTTTTTTGGAAGAAGAGAAAATCCCCTCTTAAATAGACACTAGAGAATTTATACAAATATATATGAAATCATTGGCAAACAAAACTGAAAGGATCTTTTGAAAAGAAAAACCGCCCCCGCTATTGGTTTTTGTAAACGATGTACAAAACTTCCGAATGGGGTAGGTCGTTAGATGTTTTAAGGCTGTTTAATATATGTACGAGTAATTTATTAGGTATACTAGCCTGTAGTAATTCGCATGTTTATCAATATACATATACAGTGTACACTATTATATAATAGCTGAGTATAGTATAGATCGCAGTACAAGCCCTTCCAACAACTTTGATATAATGAACTTTAATTATTTTCCTATACAATTTTTAATTAAAATGATAAAATGATTTTGTTAAACAACCTGCCTGTATACCTACATAATAATATAGTAATCTATTCAAATCCTTAATGTTCCATAATTAAATTGAAGCAGCTAAATGTGTACATTGTATATTAATATATTAATGAACTATATGACCGATGTTACAAAAGTCTCCAATTATTACATAAATTATTCTAGTGACTTTCGAATTTTATACATATAGGTATTCGAGACACGATATTATATATAAATGATATACCTATACATTAGTATAGTATAAACGAAAAAAAAAAAAATTAAAACAAATTAATTATTAATTATAATTACAATTTAATACCTGTTGCAGTGTAATACGCGGTAATAATTAATATTTAAATATATATCTTGTGTACCTACCTATATATAGTTATAAATTGAAGATAATATATTTTGGAAATTTAATGAACCAAATATTGTAAGATATACGCCTTTAAATAAAACTCGTAATTTTACATAGTTTTCTCATTATAATTTGTACCTATAAATTATAATACATTTTTTATTATCCCAGATTTATTCAATGAAAAATGAAAATGAAAAACCTAAATTCGCATACCTATATCATACGTATCGTACTATTAGCCATTCAACACATCAAATACTTCATTAAAATATGGATAAAACGAACCTCCAAACAAAATAGAAAAATGGACTTTTTGATAATAATTTACTGCACTTTTTAACTGCACCAGTGTTTTGTTATTTCATTCAATATATTAATGTTATCAAATCATTGTGAAGTCGACTACAAGTTGATTATTTTACTGTTCAAAATTTAAAACTAAAATCTATACATAAAGTGCGTACTATATTTAATACTTTAAAAGAAAAAAATTTTAAATATTTTTCAAAAATATACGAATAAAAAATATGCTTATATACTTATAAAGTTTTTTATAATATGGTTATATTATTATTTTGTTTCATCGAATAAATTAATAATTGTATACAGATGATCAACGTATGCTCTAATAACCTATATAGGTATATAAACGTTTTATAATATTATAATAAATACAGGATATAAATTCGTATAAAAATTTGCATTATGCATATGATAGCAAAAATTCGTATCATATCGCAAAATTTATTTAAATATAAATTTTACGACCTTATTAGTTACATATTATTCAATTTCAAACTACAAATAATTAGGAGCGTTTAATAAATGTTTATATAGAAATCAATTCACAACAATTTATATCTTTTAAAACTCATTCTTTTATTTAATTTTTACCAAAAAAAAAACGCATTTTTATCAAATATTTGTAAAGTCATAAATGGGTAGCATATGAAAAGATTGTATTGAATTATACAACTATTTTCGAGAACTTGCTCATCTTTTATACTGAAAAACTTTTAAATTGTAAACCGTTATTATATAATTCAATATTTATTGTATTATACTTATATAATGTTCATACATAAAAAACATACAACAGATATAGGCAACACATTATAGTAAACAAAAAGTTTTTATAATCTATTATTATTTTATACATTATATATTACTTAATTTTAAATTATATTTATACGAAATCAAAAATTGTGTACTACATTTTGCGGTAGGTATATTGTGCAAAAAACCAAATTGTTGAATAATTGAAAAACAAAAATGTATACAAACACATATTTTTAAACATTTTGCCCTGATTAAATCATATTTTGTTAATTTTACTTTTGATCTATTATAATTGGATTTGATCAATATCTGTATACATAACAAACAATTATTTTGACATCAATAAATTGTTGTATGTATTAAATTATATACATTGTATTTATATATATGATTGAATATTCACAATTTAGCATTTATTTTTTCGCTGTTGACGAAAATAAACATTTTACTAAATATCTCTTTTAGTTTTTAGAATAATTTAGGTATGACTCATTGATTTTCACACCAAAGTTATAATAGTTATGCCGAAATCTTACAGTCTTGATTTATCTCTCATCAATGCATATAATTTCATTATTTTGTGTTGTTTAAAAATAATGAGACACGTATGACTTATCAACAAATGTATAAATAATTTAAACCTTTATCATGATTTAGAGGTGATTTCGGAGACAAATCAATCGACTCGTCCCCTTTTTCGTGAGCATGATATTTATATGAACATAAAATAACGAAACTAATATTAAAGCACGCTGAAATTCGTTGTAACCTATATAGTAGGTAATATACCTCTCATATATAAACATTTGGCTTTCTTAATATTCCAAGGAATATGCGATTACCGAAATTTTAATTTTAAACAATCGGACTGATATTTAATTAGCCCGTAAACCAGTCGAAAGATGGCGGTCAGTGTTTACGGTCCGATTGTCTTGGCTTTGTAGTCTCTCATAATAATATCATAATGTGTTCCGGTATAATGCAGCAGCAGATATCTCTTTGTGGTATGTACTTTGAATCGTTGTTCGATTACATGGAACAGCGGTCTTCTAAGGAACGCTGGGGTCTCCTTGCATCATCAATGGGTCTTTTAGTCAAGGGAAGGGATCTACCGATTGATATGTTTTTCCTACCCCTCCAGTCGCGTTTATAGCTGCCACGGCGACTATCGATTGGTTACTGACTTATTCCCCCCCAGTGTTCTTCTAACAGCGGTAAAAACATGGAAGCCTACCCCCCGTAGCCTTGTGCACCAACCCTATATATATTTTTTTCCACCCTTTTATTATTCGTTCCTAAAGGGTCTGTCGATATAGGTATTAGTGTCGCACAATTTCGTTCGAGTTGCGTAAGATCGTTAAACACCTGGATTTAAATTACAGTGTTGGTGAGTTTACACTAATTTTTACTATAGGTAGGTACCTATTAATTTTAACGTATTTTTAATAAGTTTTTTTTTTTTTGTACTTAACAATAACAGTGATGGATTTGGAAAATTTTTCATTATATAAATGCTGTACCTATATTAGTGCATATATTGGCAATACAATTTATCGATTCAGAATAAATATTATTACCTATAAGTCAATAAAATAATAGTATCCATATTAATTTAAGCTAATTTTAAATTGTAAGTTATTTATATGCGCTTATATAGTTTATACTCCAAAAATAAAAAATGACACGTTTATCATAAAATATATAAAATATTCTATGAATATATTTGGATAGTAACAATAAGTGTAACGTATATTCAATTAATATTGTTGTGTACCTATAATTATTATGGTATTATACTAAATTAAACTATTACAACCTAATTGAACGTACTAATGAGTTTTATAAAGTGAGTTTTTTTATCTCATTATATATAAATACGTACGATTCCTTTATTAATTATTGAAACAATTTTTTTTTTTTAATATATCTTATTATAGTTTACAAATTTACAATATTATTATACCAATATAATTAATATAATAGTACCCACTATAAATTATAATATATTCATTATTTCCTCTCAAGTACCTACATATTTAGTGTATATTCAAAATTTTAAACATCCTCTAGCTTATATACCCACTTCTACTAAAATGTTTTGAAACTGAACTATAAGTACAACACCAATATAATGTAAACCTTTTGTTAATACAGTTTACTTTAATGAAAAGTTAACAATGAAATGATTATGATCATACTAAAGATAAATAATTTAACATGATTGAAATTTCAAATAGAGGATAAAGAAAAATATGCACCTATAAAAATACGATTTAAATATAATATAAAAATGTATACATAGCCTGTAGGTTATAATAATATTATATACCTATAAATATATATAAATAGTTAAATTTATAAATGTAAAATATACTTATACTCTAAAACTTTAATTTCTAAAAATAACATAATAGTTCATAGTTATCAATGAACAAGGTGTAATAAAAAATCGTAAAACAAAATAATTGTTTGATAAAAATTGATATGTATTATGGTAAATATTAAATACAAATTTAAGATAATGCGTTAGTATGAAATACGAACAAATTTTCATTGATAAACTCGCAATAAGATTTCTCCCTTTAATCAACTTATAACAAATTACAAAAAACAAATAATAGATAACAACATTATTTAGTAATTAGTATCTTATAAACCCGATTTAGAATAATATATATTTGTTTACTTCAAATTTACAGTTATTTACAAAAATCAAAAAGTCGATTTATTAACAAGTTATAAACCGTGTTAAAATGCACATACCGGAAAACGATAATGCAGAATGCTAGATAATATTGTCGTTTATAATTAATTTTTTGTTTCGTCTTTCCACATTATTTTTGAGCTGATAAAAATTAAAATTACGAAAGTAGCTTATTTAGATAAAGATATAACAACAAATTTAAAATGATACTGATATGGAACCATTATTTTTAAATATATTTCAACACATTTTACTTGTTAAATATAAAGATTTCTAGAAATTACTTATATTATAAACTTCTTATAAATTGGCGCGCTAGCATCCTCTTAAGCCCGATATTCTATTTGCGTTGTTAATAATATTATGCCATTTACGTACGTCGTACATATATTTAAATTGCATGCGTTTATACCAATAAATAACAACAAAAAACGTAATTTATTTTAGAAATAACATTAATCCACCATCGCACAGAATAAACGTCCATGAAACGTAATTTTATATTCGATATTCCGACAAATTAATGGACTGACTAAAAATGTAAATATATAATATGACGCAAGTAGGCCCGTACTATGTATAAGTTAGTCCATAATTCTATAAATAAATGAAAAAAAAATCGATTCCACAAAAATATATATACCTACGTATTTGGATAACGATGTTATCATCTTCAGTACACAATATCAGTCGTTATCGTGTAGGTACCGACGATGATGACATCTTTATCGAAATACGTATATATTTTTGTGGAATCGATTTTTTTCATCGAACGTAATATTATATATCGTATATACAATAATTATATATAATCATGATTTTGTTGATAACATCGTATAATAATTAATTTTCACCCAGACACTATCTCGAAGTCGTCTTATCACAGTATGCATATATATTTTATATGTATACAAACACAACACGACAATATAAACACGACTCTGGCGGTTTGCTGCTATTGAAATAGTAGGTAAAGGGTATTATATATATATATAGTTCCTCGTGCGGGCCCTCGCCGATTGTGTGGCGGCGGGTAGTGCAGCAGTGGGGGAGGGGAGGATGTTCTTAAGTTCGGGCCGTGTCCAAGATTAAACTGTAGGTGACATTAGGACGGGGGGGGGGGGGGCGCGCGTGTATCACACGGCGGGTTTAAGGAGTTTGTTAACGTTAAAGTGAACGCGAATAATTAAAGTTGCGGCCGGCCGTACACGGGAATGCCGAGCAATCAACCAGACTGGACGGCGTCGAGGGGGCGGGGGCGAGAGTGGCGAGAGGGTGCGAAGGGAGAGGGCGCGCGCGCCGGTCAAAAGGGCCCCGCGGCCGGTCGCCGGACGCAACTTCGACAATTTCATAATACAGACAAGATTCCTCCAAAGTTGCCGGGCGCGCCTTAAACTTTACGTAGACCCCTCGCACGTTCCGCCCAAACGTATTTACTGCGACCACCCCTCTCCCCCCCCCTCCCCCCTCGCAGTCAACGCACACGCACGCACGCACACACTTATTATGGCTTTACGCCCGGCCATATACGCGTTGTCGGGTGCTTGTGTCCGTGGCATTCGGTAAATTTAAATCAGATTTAATTTATGTGGCAAATTACGAGATCCCCCGCCGCCCCGCGCTTCGGTGCGCCGTGCCGGAGAAGTATATACGTATACTTGGCTATATATAGGAGTTGCCGGACGACGACGACGACGACGACGACGATGGCGACTTTGGAAAACTTTTCGGGTCGTATACGTATTATCTGCGCGTATAAGGTGCCCGGCAAGAATTTCACCTCCCCCCCCCCCCACCAAACAGTTGTACTTGTATACATCGTGGTAAACCACGAATAATAAACGTTATGATTAATCGGCAACAAATCGACTATAGAAAATAAAATAAAAATATACGAAAAATATATTATAAAACGATAGGTAATTGATTGATTAATAACGTAATATTTTTAATTAGGTATCCGTTTTTTTTCATCGGTAAGTATATATATATAGTAAGTACCTATTATATAAGATTATAACGATTTGTTACATTTTGATAAAATTCACACACAGAAAAAAAAAAAAAAAAAAGGATTGTTAAATAATTTTTAAAAAGCCAGTCATCCGTTGGTGGATATGTTGAGTTTTAAAACAATGATAAATCATTTAATTGATCAAAACGATTCTAAGCAGAACATATTACACGGACAATATGTAGACACATAACTATAATAATTATACATTATATTCAGGGTTGGAAAAAACCCAACTGGGTTGGGTTAAATTGGGTTTTTTTTTTTCATAAAACCCGAAAAAGCCCAATATTACCCAGGTTTTTTTTAAGAAAATTCTTTGGGTGGGTTTTAATGGGTTTTATTTAAAAAAAAACCATTTAAACCCACTAAAAATGGGTTTTAATGGGCTGTTTTTTTTTAAAAAAACCCACTTCACCCAATAAAAATGCTTATTTTTATTCCCCATATTACATAAACTGTATTTTATAACCATGTTATCAACTCGTCTAATAACGTCTAATAACTCGTCTAACTCTAACTCTAACTTAGGACTGATCTAATGTTAAACTAATTGATGTAAGGTTATTTTATTTTAGTTTTTCCAGTTTATTTCTTAAATTATATTATAATAAAAGATTAAAAGATTTAATAATGGTTTTGTTTTACTTTTATAATTTATTACTCATAAGCAACTAGTCCTGGCCAAGGTCATTAACATATTAGTATAATTTAATATAATAAATTATATTATACTATACGGTATACAATAATAATATAATTTGCATTAACTTTGGTTGGTACCTATATTAATAATAATACCTATATATAATATTATAATTATTACCAAACACATGAATATTTCTATAGTTGTATTCATAGTTCATTCAATTTTTAATTTTCTAAATAGGAATTTTAATATTTAATATTCGATGAAAAAAATTCAATATATTTTATTTAACCATAGTATAAAATTTTATAATTTTTCTAAGTTGGTGTATTGGGTTTTTTTAGGTGGGTTTTTAAGTGGTTTTATTTAGGTGGGTTAGACCCAATAAAACCCGGTGGGTTTTTTTGGGTTGGGTTTTTTCAAGTCAACCCTGATTATATTACTTAATTACGTATTAAGGTTTTACAATCTAAAATGTCCACATTATTATTGTAAATAATGTCACGAGTTATAACTAACAATAGAGTATCTTGTGTGATATTAGATATGTTCTACAATGTCTACAGATTGCTAATGAATTATATAATTGTTATAAGTGTACAATATGTACTGTATATTTTATAAACATAACATAAACATTGATAATGCCAACTATAGGTTATATAGGTTATATAAGTAAGATTTCAAACGATATAATAATATTCTAATGATTCACAATCTCTTCTTGTTTAATAAAGAGAACTTTCAGCTTTATGTGCGAGTTTGTTCTAAGAGCATCTCCAGAACACTTACATTTCAAGAAGCTCTTTTTAGATTTTTATCGTGGTTTAGGTGAAAGATATATGAATAGTATAAAATATTGTACATATTTTTTACCTATAATATACCTATGTATATTATATATATATATATGTATAGATACAATTTCATAAAACAAACGGTTGCTGTGTAAATTAACACCAAGTTTTACATACAATTGCAGTTATTCTGTTAGTATATGGTTGTTGTTTTCCTTAATTTCACATACTCAGTGCCACTAATTGCACCCAAAGGAATCTTTTGACGAGTGATTCATATAAATCGGTACAGCCGTTAGGTTAGGTTACGTACATTTATATTATATAAACACACATAAAAACTATATCCTCCTTTGCATTCGTAGTCGGGAAATCTAATATCGGATCGGTCGGATATATAATATATAATGAGCAATATATCAAAATCACATCGCAAATCGGAACCATATTTATTTTACGCACATCTATTCCAGATTTAATCATAGAACTTAAATAATTGGTGTCCAAATGAAATATAAAGGTTTAACGCCTACTACAAAATTTAAAAATAGGGAATATTTTAAAGAGAATTTCATACTTTATTTCAGAAAATATCATCCGACCAAGAAGATATAGCATTATAAGTTTTATTATTATTATTGTTTTCATAGCTATAACATACCATCACCATATCATTATGTAATCTATAAAATAATACAAGATACTGCCAATAGGTTACTTAGCGAGAAATCTAATATATTCTTGAATTTATATTACAGGGAGATTATTATAAAATATAAAGGCCAGGTATTCTTGTTTTATTTATATTTTCGAGAAATAAATAATTTTTATAATATAATAATTATTAGAAACGACAAAAATAAATTTATTTTTATTCAATCATTTTGACAATAAATACAATATGAAAAATGTTATTTTAAAATTAACTTAATTGAGTTTTAATTAAAATTAACTCGTTATTTAAAAGTTAATATAATCAAAAATAAGTTAAGTTAACAAAATTCAAGTAAAAAAAGTTACGTTAAGAGTTAAAATTAACTTGACTTTTAACTTAACTGCTCAACATTGATAATACCAATAAAATAATTTTCCAATCATTTTAACGTGAATTGCAGTATTATGAAAAATAATTTAAAAACTGATTAAAGAATATAGTTGTTAAAAACACCACAATTCTAAACACAGATGATATATTTTTGGTCTAAGAGGCATCTACTTACTTAGGTACTTCCTTTTATTATTATTTTTTTTAAAAGGACCACCTTAATGGAAGACCGGCAAAAGTTTGAACAAACAATGACTAGAATCGATCATTTTTGAAAAAGCAAATTTTGAAAATACATACTGTGACGTGCCCCGTGGACTATTTTCAATAGTGCTACGTAAACTATGTATTTATTGTACAAATACGCGGCAAATTTATAATGCTCAAAATGCTTGATTATCACTAACTATTATCATTGCAGTGAGTGCATTCGCTTGTCATATTTTATTTATTTATTTTAAATTTTATTTCAATGATAACTTGCATGTTGTACATTTTAAAGGATACTGAACCAAAATGTATTCCGTTGGAATTGCATTCCCATCACCAATTATGCCAGAGTTATAGTGAAACCAAAAAGTGAAATGGGAGGGATTTATTGTTTATCTATATTAAGTACTTAGTAACGAATCCATGATAATATTCGTGATAACAACCATAGTCTACCAAAATAGCGATCATATAAACGTCTATTTAAAATAAAACCATTTCCAACTTTGTCGATTCAAGAAATTTAATTTATAACACACGTTGTTCATTGAGATGTCCATTCAACACAATGTAATTTCTATAGTATGACGTTATTTAAACGTCTATTCAAAATCAAATAATTTCAAACTTTTTCGATTCATGAACATGTCAATTAAAATGATTGTCGTTTAAAACAAATGACGTTTCAACATTATGATGATTCTATTCAATGTTTTTCAAACTTTTACTATGCATCCCACCCTAAAATTATATTTAATTATAGTTAGATAATAGATATATATATTTTTTTTTTCAAATAAAATTATGATTACTTATTTTTGGCAAGTTCAAAAGTTAAAGATTTAAAAAAAAAATGTATAATATTATCTTTGGCAATACTTTTTTTAACAGTATTAATGTTTTTCCACATACCTATATCTATATCTATTATTTCATTAATATGATTGTTTTGAATTTTTGACCAGTTTTACTGTTGCATTTAAATTACAATTTACGTAGGTAAGTATGTTTCTTTTTTAAGTGTTGTGGTTCATTAACCGATCAGTTATAATTTAAAATATTAATATTAATACTAAAAGCCACTATATAGTTTACATTAAAAATTTATCAAATGTCAAAAAAAATTTCAGAGGTGGTCGGGACCCCGTGGACTCCTCCCCCTCAGATATGGCCATGTAACAATATAACAATATAACAACAAAAAACTTTTAGAATTTCTTTTTTTGATATTATATAATTTGAATAAAACATAAATCTATGTAGTATGATAATAATTAATATATTATAGAGTACAATCGCTTATAGGATATAAGTTAAAACATTCATAATATATATTATATAATTTAATTAATTTTTGATTTCTTGATGAAACTTTATACGTATTTAAAATATTTTTAATTGTTTATTGAGAATACTATTAAACTAAATTTTTTTTTTTAACTATATGTATATGACGACTATAATATTATGTACCATACATTTTCCCAATTAGAATCCAACGAAATGAGAAATATTAAAATGTGAAATTTGGTTTTGCTGCATTATGATATATTCATGTATATTGTATAATATACATTGTATATACTGTAAATAGATAGATTATGTTGTAATATGAACAGTGAGTCATTATATAGAAATTCTGATACCAATGCAATACTACACAATATTATAATGATCAAAGTTAAACAAACACGAGAATATACTTTGAAATAAAAGTTTAAATAAACTTAGTTATAATAGAGTAGGTTTTATATACATATCTACCTATGATATAAAGAAAAAGTCAAACAGATACAGATAGTGGTATAGAAGTTAATTCATTGTTCCTTTGGTCCTCGAACAGGATAGTGTATTGTTATTATTTTAGATTTGAAAGCAAATAAAAATCATTTCATTGCATTTCAAATACGATTCTAAGTGAAATTCGATATATTATAAAAAAATTGTAATTAAATAAACAACCATAACAACTTTATTTGTTATTTTCCTTATATTTATAAAATATTTCCGTTATAAAAAGTAGTTTTTCTTTAAACCTAAGAGTTTTCGACAGTGTATATTACAAGCGCTAAAAATTAAAATGCTCTTCTTGGCATTTCTATAAATTTATTATAAAACTTGTTCAATTTTAATTTTGAAAACCGTTATAAATGAATTATTATGCCTTCTGTGTATTTAACAGACGATTTTTTTTTAATATAATAAAAATAGACGATTATAATTATGTTTTTTTTATTAATTTGAAACCCCCCATAAAAAAAAACTGTATATTGATTTAATTGAAAATTTATCTGGTGAAAATACAGTTTAACTTCTCATCTTCAATTTTGCTCAAATGTGTTATTTATCTATAAATGTATTCAGAAAACCACAATTGCGTATATTATAAAATATAATAATTATTAAATATATATATACCTACCTAATATGCTTTCTATTATTTATTTTATTTATACGTGCGGACCACATACACACTCACAATAACAATTATCTCATAAAAAAAGTATAATAAAATAACGATATTCTAAAAATTGCACATTGTACACACAAATTTTAAGAGATTCTGTAAGAGCAAACGTAAAATATTTTTTAGAAAAATTAAAATTCAATGATTAAAAAATATTCTTGTATAAATACCATTTTTCGTGTAATCACCATATTTATTTATTTTAAAAACAAGTGTACACATTTTTCATTTTTATCAGCTTGAGAATATCATAGAAAGATGAAATAAAAAATAAACTATAAAAAACAAAATTATATCTAGCGCCCTATTAAGCCGATTTTTTGTTGTATGCAACTACATTTTTATACATTTTATGATTTGTAAAACTATCAAAAGTCATTTAATTTGAAGTTTTATAGTTTTTTTACAAAATTTCCTCACTTAATTAATTTTAATAATTTAAAATGTTAAAATTATGATTATAGGAAATAAAATTGATTTTATAATGTATATAAAACATGTTGTATAATGACATACTATATTTAAGCTTGCAATGAAAATACTTGGAACTTGGTAAAATACTATATATATACCTCATAAGTCCTGAACTCTATTCGAACTCCTGTCAAAGTTAACAAAAGCCGCAACCTTAAGCGACCATTTTACTAGGTAGGTAGATGAAAATTAATTTTCTAACCACACTACAACATTCAGAAGACTTAACTTTATTAAATTTTAGTAATCCTTCACTGTTTAAAATTTATATTAAAAATTTGATTTTTTTTTTTATCGACAAGATCAATTAGGTAAACATATAAAATAGGTACCTAGGTACGTATAATTATATTACAATAAACCAAAATATTATATTAATTATATTGTATTTTGAAATATGTAATATTAATGCATTTAATGTATTTTTATGTAAATATATGATAGTTTAATGAAATCATTAAATTATATAATATCACCGTAGGCTACATATTATAATAATAATAGATAAGTATATCAATTAATTGGTTATAAATGAGTTAATATTTTAAACTATCTATTATTGAAATAGTATAAGATTCAATCTTATATTTCTTTAGTTTAGATAAGTATATTTAATTTTTTAATATATAATTAAAATATACTTACTATTTTAATATAAAATATATAGTAGGTAAAATTAGGTTTATAAAATTGATAGTGAAATAAATCATAAATGTAAAATTACCAATACAGGATATTTGTAAATTAATAGTAATTATATATATATATATATACAATGAAAAATGCATATTTTTATGTCTCATAAATAATTCTAGTTGTATGTGAAAAATTACTTTCATCGTTTTTATTTAATGAAATATATTATAATTAGTTTCAAAATATTATAAAAAAATATGTGTTTAAGAGGATGTCGTACGTATATTTTTGTCGTGTAAAAATAAAGTGATTATTGGCTCTATGTGTATACAGCGCACTTATCACAATTATCACAGAAATATATAGTTTTATTTAACATCAAGAGTAAGATCATAATATTGCACTGCGTCGAAAGGCTTTTTCTAAGACGAATTAAAATTATTATGGACTGTTTATAATAGTAAAGAGTTATGACAAAATTAAGGATTTCTTACTTCCAATGAATTGTAATACACGTTTCATTTAAGTGAATCATTAAAAGAGCTGTAGAATGTAGATTATTCTACACGAAAAATTTGTTTACGTATTTTTTAAATAAAAAAAAAAAATGATAACGCAATAATGAATTCGAAAACTGACATAGAACCATTTATAAATGTATTTTGAAACGTAAGTAATGACGTATTGAAACGTTGTAGTTTTTCTTAAAATTTCCTTAACATTGTCAATATAAAACCGCGTAATACACGCGCGGTGTACGACGATGACGTCTTCTTAACGTGAATATTATTCATTTTGATATTATAAAACTTTTTTCAATAAATATACGATCATGTTACATTTACAGAGTTTCGTAATCGTATAAAATAGTAGTTTTCTAAAATGTCGGAACCGACCCGTGACCGCGCGTATCGCTATATCGTGTGCCGAAGAAGTTTGTAGGATATTTATTTTGATTTTGAAACCACATACGATTACATTATGATATTGTTTTATTCGCGTAGGCGCCGACGTGCTGAGCCTAAATTACGCAATAAAAACAATAAGAAGACTCGTCCGGGATAGTTTTCACATTAAAATAACGTTTTCTTCGCGACATTTTCTCTCGGTATATACACTGCTTATACAATATATATAATATGTATTATATATTGTATACCCTCACTCCCGGCCGCCAACGGTTTGCTATTTTTATTGCGAGCGCTGAAAAATGGGGGGCCGTTTTTCGAATAAAAAAATAAAAAAAAAAAAAATAAATGATTATACGATCCCGGGGAAGAACGCAAGCGGAAAGAGATTTTTATGGCATTAAACCCCTCGTCGTATATATAATTATACATATACATATACATATATATATATATATATATATATATATATATATATAAGAGAAGTAAAACAAAAAAAAACAAAAAAACAGTATAGACGTTGTTTCTCGAGTGGTCCGATGTTGAAAATATGGAAGTCTATATATACATTATACGGTGAAGGGTCGTAAGAGGGATAGGGTGGCTGCAGGAAGGGACGCGCGCGGCGAACGTTCGGAGAGAAAAAGGATACTACTATATACTACTATGGGTGTCTAAGATGTTTCGGCTTTCCTCCCCGTATATACCCGCCGCCGCAGGTTTCCGTAAATTTCAATTTACGATCCAAACTCGTAACTCGACGGGCACACGCGCTCCTCGCGTTCATCGCGGCGGCGGCGGCGGCGGCGGCTTCCTTGGCGTCCCGCCCCCACCACCACCACCACCACCACCCCCACTACCGCCATCGCACAAACCGTCGCCGACCCCTAATTAATTGGCAAACTTTAATGTACTCTTCCCGTCTTGTATACTACACGAGAGTTCTTACTATTATATATACGTATAACTGCATCCATCAACCCCCACTGCACCCTACTCGTATATTATTATTACGTACGTATACGAGCAGCTTTATTGTGTAACGCAAACACACACGGGTCGGTTTTATTTTCTATATTGTGTTAAATTTCTAGGTTTTTTTTGTTTTTTTGTTTTTTTTTTTTTTTTTGCCTCCCCCCCCCCTCCACCCACAAATACAAAGACCAAACAGTTATGATAACATAATAGTGTATGTATATTATATACACTTCCAGAAATCCTGCGGAATACTCCGACATAACTACACTCCATCGCAACAAACTCCTATATACATATATAGAGGAACATTGTTGGCAATTATTTCACCGCGGTGCGGAAAAGTGTAGGCTGCAGGTACCGCAGCAGCTATCTTGAAATCGCGCTCTATATTATATGTATAATAAATATAATAATTCAGTCGTCGGCCGGTGGCCTTTAAAAGTGGTAGGGCCATTAAAAAATTATTCGTTTTTGAAAAACAATATTATTATTAATTACGTACCAATTTAAAAGGTTTTTGTTATTGAACCGAAATATTAATACTGTATAGAAAAACAAGCCTATAATTACGTTTATTTATATACTCAAAATTTAACCGTCCATCTTTCTACACATTATAATAATATAGATAGGTACCTACCTAATACACACCGGTAATAATAAATAATAAAGAAATATAGAAATGTGCGCGCGTCACGAACACGCAGTGAATACGCCGTTAACTTTTTCCGTATTGTTCCGCAGTCCACATCAGTGGCCGTTATAAGGGGCCCACCATCGCCCCCCCCCTTATAACGGTTACATGTCAAAATATCTCCGTCAAAATATCTCCGGTAAAATATATCTCCGGTAAAATATATCTCAGGTAAAATATATCTCCGGTAAAATATATACGTATACTCATACCGTATATAAGCATGATGTACCTTATATATTTATTCATATATTATTTAAAATTGTCTATTCTCTCCCAAAGTAATATTCAATTATTTATTAATAAAGTATAATAATTATACTTTATTAAATAAATTAATTAATAATAAATATACAAAAAATTAATAACTATTAAATAAAAAAATATAGATATTTTTGATTGAAGATAATTTGACCGGAGAAATTTTGACGGAGATATTTTGACCGGTCACCCCTTGTTGGGATTTGATTTTATTAATATTATTAATATATAAATATATAATTATATCTACATATAATCTGTATGTATATTTAAAATTTTATTATATATTTATTATTAAAATTAAAATATTATATAGGTATTATATAATTTATAAAAAAATGTTATGGGTGGGGGAGGATTGACTTTATTTTCGACCCCCCCCCCTCTTGAACATCATGTTTAATCGCCATTGGTCCACGTGCATGTCGGGCGACTACATTCGTATCGCTCCGGCGGCGGCCGCATTATTGCCGAATTCTCCCTCCTATGTTTTCGTGTTTTGATCGTATAGGTACTTATGCGACGGGCGATTGTCAACGTCGCCCCAGAACCGAGCGCTGTTCGATAACCGCACAGATGAATAATATAGGTCTTCCTATTTCAACCGTGCTATTACCATTGATTATGCTATTACCTATACATATATTTTTAAACTCCGATTACCTCATATAGTGTTTTCATAACAATGGAAAACAATTTTTACTCTTGATAATAATATTTTTCAAAATGCATTACTAATTACTATATGTGATTGTTTATATTTAAATTACTATCTAACTTGTTAATAAGTAATTTGGTACAATTTTAGAGGGGAACGATCGCCCCGTCGCGTCGTCCCTATACACACGAGCCGTCACTATATAATATCACTCTTATAGTATTATATTTATTACCTATCTATATAAATTCCTATAAAATATAAGGAGATGAGGTCCGATCAGTTATATAAAATGAATATTATATATATACCTATTTACGTTACAAATGTATAATATAACAGCGTTATGGCCAGTACTCGAATTTTTGGGGAGGTGCGCCGGCGGTACGGAGCTCCTCCACTATTTTATAATATTTTAAGAGTATCCTTACTAATTATTATTATTTACCGTATACGAGTTACATGGTTTGACTGAACGCTAATTTATTGAATGTGTAAAATAATGGTCAAAACAAATCCCATATACCTATAAAATGCTATAGATGCGTAATTTAATTTTAGTATATACGAGTATTTTGATAGGTAGTTTTTTTTTGTATATTTTAAAGCCATTTACAAATCGTCAGTGCAGAAACGTACCCATATGTATACATCGTATTAACCGAAATATTTTTAAATAATTAACCGTTACCAATAACAAGTTAAATTAGTATAAAATTAATAAATTATGCACGAGATTTTGTATTTTATGATCATTTTTTGCTATAAAATAGTTGGATGATAAATAAAAAGTCGTCCAGGACAGGATAGTGTATTATAATTATTTTAAAATTTAAAACAAAGATGAATCATTACATTCAAAAGACCATTCTGAGCAAAATTCAGTAGGTAGGTACCTATATTATATAAAAAATGTTCCGTTATAAATGGAAAATTTCATTTACACTTAAGAAAAATCCTGGGAATATCTAAAAATAACCTCTTTAAAGTACCAACTAGAATCAATCTTCTATCAATAAAAGTTCTTTACTCCAAAACTCCTGCTCGACTCCTTCTACACGAAAAAATGTATATAGACATAAAAAAAATATCATTATAAAACATATCTTATTTTTATTTGCTTCACAGTTCACTCATCAGAATGTAAAATCATTAGAACGAAAATTTATACATTTTCGCTATCAAATTTCGCTTAAATCTAACCTGAATTTAAAACGAAATTTACAGAATGATCATAATATAATTATTTTTATCGTTATAAGAAAAACAATCATCATGAAACTTTTATTACATAGTCCATAGACTTTTAAACTAAATGAATGCGTATTATAGATTATTTCAATTTCTTTGAAAATTAATAAGAATTTTCAAAATTATAATAATAATAATACGCATAAAATTGTTGAATGATTTTTACTAGAGTAAATTATGATTTTAAAAAACATAAAAACATAAATATCTATATATAGGTACATTATTATTGTGAAATTAATACATTTGGCCGTACTCTGCTCAAAGAATTTAAAAAATGTTGCCAAAATACTGCTCGTGGAAGTTAATTCATCGTACCTTCGGTCCTCCAACAGAATAGTGTATTATCATCTATTATTTTAAAATTGAATGCAAAGATAAATAATTAAGTTCGAAACACAATTTCGAGCTAAGTTTTGAAAACTACTGGGAAAATTGAAAAATGCCTTCTTTGAAATATCAATATTAGAACCAATTTTCTTTTAAAAAAAAGCTCTTCACTCCAAAACTCCTGCTCGAATTCTTCTACCATGAAAAATGTTTGCAGGCGTAAAAAATACATTATTATAAGACCAATCCATTTCTTGCATCACTCAGTATCAAAAATAATATTATGATTTACAATGGTTTAAACAGAAAAATTCATTAAAATTAACATTTAATTCGGTATAAATAAAACGAAATATCTATATTACCTACCTTTAAACATAAATTAAGTGATGGTAAATATAAATGTATAAAATATAATAAAATATTAATAATTGTTATTTTAAAAATAATAGTTATATTTTTAATTTCTGATTTTGTGTGCACTGTGCATTTTAGCTGTAGGTACCTATATTTAAATTTGATATAATTCTGTAAAACACTTGGCTTTACTAAAACTCAAGAACACGAGTCATTTAATAATTCGAGGAATTCCAAGTAAAATCCCTGAACTTTAGGTGTAGGTATATATATACCTTTTTGTATATAACTTTATAATTTCAAAGGTTTTCTCCTTGACCACCCCCGAAGCCCTTTTCAAACAGATATCAAACTTTACTTAATCTTTATTCAACTACATACACTTGTGGGTAACGGCTCATTGCTCGGTCTACTATTATAAGTACTTGGAAATATTAACGCAACTACTATAATAATAGCATAAATAACAGATATTATTTTATTATACATTCATAAGTATATTTTATTAAGGCCCTAAAATTATATGTACTACGACATACTTTTCGCCGTACGAATATCAAATTGTGTGGTACCTACATTATTTTCGTATATTTGAAAACTCATTTGTTATTATGGTTTATGTTTTATTTATACGAGTAAATGATTTTTCGGGTGAACCAAACAATTGAAGTAATGTGGTCCAAATTTTTCAATGGTTTGGATACATTTTACCTTATTGAACAAATTGGTCTAAGTTTGGTTACATAATTGTTTCCAAAGTCATAGACTAAAGTATTAAAGTAAAATATTGAAATACAAATAATAAAAGAAGTAATCCAGATAATGGTAGTGGAAATTAATCTATCGTCGCTTTGGTTTTCAGACAACGATAAATGATATATCATCGCATTCGATAAATACGATTCTGAGTGGTGTAATTTTTTCCCCGGGAAGTTAAAAATTACATCTCTAAAAAACAAAATATAGAAATAATTTGCTATCAAGAAAGTTTTTTTTGAAATGTTCTTTAAATATTATATACTAATACTAACTGTCATACCCTTCTATACTATATTATATATACTGGCTGTCATAGCTTTGACCGCGATTTTTAATTTAAATTAAAATAATAGGTACCTATTACCATTTTATATTTGAAAGTAAAGATAAATAATTAAATTCGAAAAACGATTTTGAGTGAAGATTGAAGCAATACTTATTACATTCCGATTTATATTAATTTTCGGTAGTTTTCCTATACCCAACCTTAAGAAAACTATATAGTTACTATATGTAACTATATATATCTATACCTACTAGGAAAGTCGAAAAATTACCTATTTAAAGTACTATGACTAGAATACATACTCTTTCTGAAAACTTGTATATACAAAAGGTCCTACTCGATAAAACATATCTATTTACATATAAATAATAATAAAACAAAATTCCCAAAGTTTTATAAATAAAAGGGCAATTATTTCAAAAATGGTATCACTTCAATATATTGCTACACTAAATATTTAGTACAAATACCAAGCCTCAAGCATTATTATTTTCCGATTTATATTTATTTTTTCACATTCATTTTTATAATTAAGAAAAATACTAAGAAAATCGAAAAATTACCTCTAGAACAATGAAAATACTACCTAAAATAATTATCTATCAAAATAGTTTTTTACCTAAAACCTGCTACAAATTACTAGACTCCTTCTACTCAAAAAGTTATTTGAAATACGAGTGCCAACTAAAATTAATTCTCTATCAGAAAGCTTTTTACCCAAAACCTCCTACTGAACTTCTTCTAAATGAAAACATGTATGAGATACATTCATACATGCATAAAGAAAATATTAAAACACATCAATTTAAAACCAATACATTTTTTGTTACGCTCAGAATCTAAAAAAAAAAGCATTTAACGAGTATTATTACGATATGAATCAGTAGTCATTTGGAATTCACCAAAACCAAACATAGACTCTGAGCCGGCGCTAAGAAAAATTTATGGGGAGGGGGTGTATCTCCAAAATACTGACTCAATAATAATTTATAATTTATCGACTGTTTTTGCGACTAAACTTCATTTCGCCGACTGCTTTTATCTATTATGTTTATAAAATTTAAAACAAAATGTATTCTTTTTCTCAAATTTTGTGAATTCACACCTAACCTTTTATTTTTTGTTTATTATAAGTGAATATTTGAAATGAGAAAATTTTTAAATCTAGTTTGTAAAACGAAAATGTAGACATTTTAGACCCTGTATTTTATTTTATATAATAATAAGTTGCTATGTGCATTATACGATTTAATGTTATATATATATATTATGTAGAATGTATAATTTATATTTATATTTCACGTGTTAGAACGATTTTCAGCTGTTGAATAACTACTATTACTGAATAACTACCCAATCGAGTTTTTTTAAGGCCAGGTGGTCCTGGTCAGTAGATATACAGCATCCTTTTCGAACTAGCTAGTAGCTGTTATGAATAAAAAATAACCGGACTATAATAAATCACAATTCATTAATGTTCCAGAACAAGTTTTTTTGACACAATAAAAAGGGACTATTATTGTGAAGAGTAAACCCTAAGATAATCAGGTTTGGCCACTTGCGTATTTTAAAGAGGGAATGCGGTTATAGCCAAAACTGAATGGTTAACCTAACAAAAAAATAAATCATGAGTGTTAGTAAGATGACATCCCTTTATCATATTGTTTTCAAAATTATACTGATGGTTTTTAACATAGGTATATGTATGTAATATAATCTTTATTTTTAATAATGATTTTCATCTTATAAACAATTTTAAATTTAAATTTAGTGACATATATTACACTGACAGTTTATAGTTGATAGTTCCTTTTAATTTATTATATAAGATAAAAATAATTAAATAATTAATTAATAATGGTAGGTATATTAAATTTATTTGAGTATAAATAGGGATGAAGAGAGCAAAATAGGAGGGCAAGGGAGAACCTTACTCCCAAAAATTTACATTAATCCAGCCTTTGAATATAAATGAAAATGTATTAGTATTTTAGTTATAAAAGATAAAATGTAAATAGAAGCTATAATTTCAGAAAGCAGTCGGCAAAATGAAGTTCAGTCGGAAAATAATAGAGAAAGTAAGTTTATGGTCGTTTTTTTTTTTCTGCTTATTCACGTTTTGAATGAAGCATTTCAGAATTTTGTCGGGAAATTTGCAGCAATGAAGTATTTGAAGTGACACAAACTATAAATGATATTGACTCTTTTTTTTGCTTTTTACATTTTTTAAGAGAAGTATTGTATTATTTTTTCACATTTTCACCCCCCCCCCACCAAAAAAAAAAAAAATCTTTCTTCGGGACGGCCCTGTATAGGACAGGTGCGTATTTCACTGTAATCAGTGACGGCTCGTGTGTAGGAGCGACGGGGCGATTGACCCCCTATAAAATTGTAGCAAATCACTTATTAACAAGTTAGATATTGATTTAAAAATATTAACAATTATTTATATTTACATTGTAATGCATTTTCAAAATATTATTATTGAAAGTAAAAATTGTTTTTCATTGTTATGAAAACACTATAAGGTAATCAGAATTAAAAAATATATATGTAGATAATAGCACGATTGAAATAGGTACCTACCTATTATTCATTTGCGCGGTTATCGTTGACAATCGCCCGTCATAACTATACGATCAAAACACACAAACATAGGAGGGGGTATTCGGTAATAATGCGGCCGCCGGAGCGATACGAATCGTCGCCCGGCGGCCGATATGCATGTACATTTACTGTGTTCGTGTTTGTGACGCGTGCACATTTTTATAATTTCTATATTTCTTTAATATTTATTTAATTTATTATTTTATTATTGCTGTATATTATATTATTATAATATAGTAGATAAAAATTCAGTATCAAATTCACAGAAAATTGAAATAAAACAACTTGGAAGACATGTTTAGTGAAATGAAAGATAAATGTTAAGTATAAAACGTATAAGTTTTATTATTTTGTAATTTTCGGTTTTTGTAAAACGTATTTATATATACATTTTTTTATATTTTGGTTTAATAAATACCTTTTAAATTGGTACATAATTATTATTGTATTATATGCTTTTCAAAAATGAATAGTTTTTAATCGCCCTGCCACTTTCAAAGCTCACGAGCCGCCACTGACTGTAATGACTTTGGTTTATTAGTATTTATTAAATTTAAAAGCAATGATAAATAATTGAATAATTTGCATTCTATAAAACGATTTTGAGCCAGAACTCGCAATATAACATGTACGACTGCCTAAAAAAAAAAAAAAAAACAATTTATAATATTATGACGTTACCTATCAAATATTGTATTATTTTAGGAATATATTTTAGGTATATAGTAGTAATAAGTACCTAACTCTATTTATTATTCTTTTGTTTATACAAATCTCCAGTTATAAAAGATATAGTTCTTCTTTACGCTTAAGATAAAATTACGGAGAAAATCATAAATGAGCTTTGTAAATCTAGAAGAACTTGCTCTAAAAAAAAATATTTTGGTACTTTGACTGCTAGTCAACTCCTTCTATCTAGGGCCGAATTCAGAAAACTGCCGCCCCTGGGCAATTGTCCGATAGAGCAGTTCCCTAAATACGGTCATACTTCTATCCGACAAAATGTATACAGATAATAAAATCAATATCTAGCTTCGCTCAGAATCTAAAAAACTAAAATAGTAAAATCATTAGAACGGAAAATATTAATTTTGTTTTTTCTTTTAACAAATTCAGTAGGTATTAGTATACCTATTAGTATAACCCTACAATATAATAGGTACTTCAACAATATTTAACGCTGCAAACATAATGATAACATAATATTATACTCAAAATAATAACTCTCCTTCTTATTAGTAGGACCCACCCTTATTATTTATAGTTTGTTTTCAAAGGACTTAGAGATACTGATCGACGATCATACAAAGACGGAGTGGTCACACACCCGTTTCGGCATTGCATCATTTATAGTATATATGTGTGTAGTTGCAACCACATTGTGGAGGTATAAATATTCATGTATTTACGTGTATATAGGTTCAAAAGACTACTATTTAGACAATATTTTAAGAAAAAAAATATCGAAATATTAAAAAATACAATTTTATCTATAAAATTACATCTTTAAGTACTTGGGGAATTTATAATTGTATTGGTATATTGCTATAATTAGTTATTTTTGTAATCACATTTATTTAAAAAAATATGTTTATGCAAAACAAATACAAAAAGGAAATTTAAACGGTTTTAAAAAAATAATACAACCAGCTTAAAAATAATCATAATATAGTATTGTTACAATATAGAGGGTAAATCACTAATAACAGTTTTGACGTTTTTTTCACTATAAATATGTTTTGAACTAAATTGTTTGATAATTTTTTAAATAGGACGTTGTCAGCGTCAAATTATTTGTATTCATTTAAGCGAGGGGTGAACTAAAGGAAATATTTCAGGCTAGAGATGTCTGTCCCGCTTTAATAAAAAAATTATCTAGTCATTTTTTGCGCAGAAAAAGTTAATTATTCTGAGCTTTATGCATAGGTAAGTAAATCGGAGAGTGAGAATCTAGCGAACAAGCGGAAAATTATAGTAGCAATGGTCTTTTAGTAAAACTAAAATCAAGAATGATATCCATGAGATAATGGCACAACAGGTGGACACACACCATCAGGCACCATCAAGAGTGTACAGTGATAGATCTGCCACATAAGTTAGATTATTAGTATTTTATCTTACACCTGACACAAAAACTGACGGGATTACATTCATTCCAAGACTATCTACCTCTTCAGGAGTAACAGGGTACCGGACCCTAAGTGCAACTATTGCCCCAAATGTAAATGATTACAACTCACAAATAAAACATAAAATGGAGAATACAATTTTATTGGTATATAAAATCATATAAATTTAAATGAAGAAGAGCCAAAGAATGTATTAAAATACATGGGTAAAGTACCTACTTGAAATATACTTTAAAAATAAAATAGAACCACAAACACGCTTCATATACAATACAAAGTTGATCAGCTATCTTTGTCCTTAATTAATAATATTTAGAAAGTCCCTAAATAATGGAATTGATAAAGTAATTAACATTAAACAATCTAACTTAGACCGTACATATTGTAAATTACGACCAAATCACCTAAGTAGCTATAGGTATTATATGATTAACAAAGACTACAGTAGCCTAGTACTATACAGACTTTCCGGACGACAACAATTTTATTATTTTTTAAGTTATCAGCAAGTAACCGATAGGTATTATAATTAAAATAACATAGTTTCTCCACAGATTATAATCTGCGGATTCTCAATCAGAAATATTTTTACAGTCTGGAAAAGATAAAATTTGTATAATGATAACCTAGTTAGTTGATAACAACCACGAATTAAGATACTATCTTAATTCGTGATAACAACCAAACCTCAAAATAACGTCTTATCACATCCTGCTAAGATCGGTTCATTTATATAATATAAAGCCTATTAAATTATTAAATGAATTTCTAGCTCAAGTTAATAATAACAATAATTGTAATTTTTTTCAATAAACATTGTTTTAATGTTAAGATCAATAATTCATTTTTATAAAATACGTTCAAATTGAATACATACGAGTACAGGTATGCAATATTATAAATATTCATCATTCTTTTGCTACCTAATTCATGAAATTATTGTAATACTTGCTTTCCATAATTTAGTTGCATTATCAAATTAATTAAACTATAAAAATGTCTGCATTGTCATATAATTGATTTATGTGTATGTTTCAGAATGTTTTTTTTTGTTCGGCGAGTACAACACAATATACGTATCCGGCGTATTTTTAGACGTTATTATTGTCACAATATTAATAACATGTCAAAAATAAGAAACATTGGTATTTTAGCACATATCGATGCTGGTAAATATTTCAACACTTAACTATCCCTTTAACTACCTACTTCATGTTTAGGTTTTGAAATGTATTTATTTTATTTATTTATTTATTTGAAATTTTTTAAATAATTTGAGATAAAATGAAGTAGGTAAGTAGTCAACTTTTGTTTCCACAAATTAAACTGTATCATATTATATTAGTGTTTGAGTTTTGTTCAAATTTATTGTATGGCATATTATTTAATGTATTATAATACTATAATAGGTACTATAATACATTAAATAATATGCTATACAATAATTTTGAACAAAACTCGAAACACTAATATATTCATGATGTTTTAGGTAAAACCACTACGACCGAAAGAATGTTATTTTACTCAGGATTAATACATAGCATGGGAGAAGTACATGATGGCAATACAGTTACTGATTATATGGACCAAGAAAGAAATCGAGGTATAACTTATTAATGAAAATTTATCAAACATTACTTTTTAATTGCCGGAAATGAGTACAGGGATCACCATCACTTCTGCTGCTGTAACCTTACCATGGAAAAAACACAATATTAATCTAGTAGATACTCCAGGACATATCGATTTTACAATGCAAGTGGAACAGACATTAAATATTCTTGATGGTGCAGTTATTGTACTGGATGCATCTGCAGGTTGTAATAATAAATTTATTTAAATATCTAATATTAATTTATGATATATTAGGAGTTGAAGCACAGACGTTAACTGTATGGCGTCAAGCTGATAGATATATAATACCTCGCATTGTTTATGCTAACAAAATGGATCGATCAGATGCTTCGTTACCATTGTGTATAAAATTACTTAAGTCAAAATTTAACATTATTCCACTGCAATTACAAATACCAGTCAGAGGTAATAGTTATTTAAATTGCAATTGCAAAATTACATCACATTATTTAACTTTATATTAAAAATTAAATTGTATAGAAAAACTATCCAGAATGAATAATAATAATACCTACCTACATTTCTTATGATAAAATATTTAAAAACCGAATAGATTTTTTTTAATTAAGTTCTATGTTATAACAATTTTTTCATTATAATTTTACAAATAATATAGATAATATCTATATAAAAATATTTAACAAGAAATATTATAAAATATAATTTAAATTCTATTTAATTGTATGCCACATTTAGTGTATAATTTTTTTCTTTTAGATAACAGTGGAAAACTAATAGGTTTAATTGATGTAGTAAAAAAGAATACATTTACTTGGCATGGAGAAAATGGTCAAAAAGTAATATGTACGCCTATAAAAGAGAACACTATGCAATGGGAAGCTCTACATAAAGTTAGAGAAACCCTTGTTGGAGATTTAGCAGATATAGATGAATCTATTGCTAATATTGTTTTAAATTCTGATGGTATAGATAATATAAATGATGATATATTATTATCAGCTATTAGACGTGTATGCATTTCACAAGTATGTTCATAAAATAATTTAATGTTGATTTTTGCAATATTTTTATTTCTTTTAATATTTTCTTTTAGAAAGGTGTTCCATTATTTTGTGGTAGTTCCTACAAGAATATTGGTGTACAGACACTTATGGATGGTGTCATAGATTATCTTCCATCACCAAATGATCGAAAAACTCTAGATTCATTTAAATGTTTTGGTACATCAATGTCTGCTAGAGCTTTTAAAATTGTTCATGAAAAACAAAAAGGACCTATTACATATTTAAGAGTATATTCAGGTACCTTAGAAAAGGTAAAACAATTTAATTCATAATAAATTAATACTTTTTTTTATAATTATTTTATATGACATTATCAATAATAACTAATAATTTTTATTTAAATCTGGATATTAACAAATGTATACAATAAAGTAGCCATAAATATTATTTACAGTAAATTCTAATAACTTGAAACTCATCAAAAACAAAATAATTATATATATATATATTAAATACCAAATGTATTGAGCTCATATGTTGCAATACAATAATTGCATTTTTTTTTTTGTAGGACTAAAAAATATTGATTTGTTGACATTTGAATTAACAAGTATTTTTAAATATATTATGAAATTAAGTAGACATGTATCCTAAAATGATCAAATATGTATTTATACTATTTAATTTATCCTTGATTAGGTATATAAATATATAAATAATGTTTAACTGCTACTGTCGCTTATATAAGACAAATATTTCTTATCCGTGTATGCTACTGTGGCGTGTACACTTTTGATTTAGGTAATGTAAAATCAGTTGATACATATAGGAAAATATGCCATTCTCTAGGAAATAAATAAATTAATAATCAATTTCAATCATTTTCAAAGACACTTTGGATAAATTATTATTTTCTTATTTATAGTAGTTACCAAAGTATTATTAACTTTTTTTCACTTTTAAACCAATGTGTTTGTTTGTGATATCTGTGTAGATAATCAATTTTTCTAAAATTAGAATTTGAAAAAAATTCTAAAATTCTAAAATTAGAATTCATTATTATTTTTAGGGTTTGATTGTTTGTGTAACTGTTAGTAATTTCAAAGCATTTATCAGCACACAAGGTTTTTTTTGTAGTTCTGCGTATTGCAGAGTATTAATATATATCAACACATAGTATAGTTTAATAGTATATGTATAGTTTAGTATAGTCGATTCCAGTACAGATAAATAATAAATATTATCTAAGATGTACCAAAATCTTCTTGAACACCAAAGTTAATTTAGGTAAATATCAATATTTAATATTTTCTGCCTTGAAATTCTTATATAAATACATATAACTTGATCACAATTACAATTTTAAAAACCAATAGCAATTGATTCAATATGTTAGCACTCAAAAAAAAAAATTCTATAATAAAGTATTATTTTATGACAGGTATATAGAAAAATACACAATTGTATCAGCACACAAGAAAAATTATTTCAGCAATTAATGATTAATAATGACTGTAATTCAATATTTAATTTTAGGGCCAAAAATTGTACAATGCTTCTCAATTAAAGACTGAAAATATTAATCGTGTTATGATTGTTTATGCGGATGATTATAAAGAAGTGAATAATGTACAATCTGGAAATATTGTAGCAGTCACTGGATTAAAAGTAAATTCAGTATTATATATTTTTATTTAAATAATAAATTATATTGTATTTATATTTTATTGTTTTAGAGTACTGTTTGTGGGGATTTACTTTCTAGCAGTAGTAATGCGCTTAAAAATGCTTTAACTAAATTATCGAAATCTAAAAACATGACACAAGAAGAATCTATTGAAACACTCGGAGTTGACATGCATATACCAGATCCCGTATTTTTTTGTTCTATCGAACCACCATCTCAAGTAAAATAATTATTTTATCTTCTTGAATTAATAATTTAATTGTAAATCAATTATATTATTAGAGTAGTTTTTATTATTTAGCAACTAGGTATACAATTATAATATATATATTATATTTTTAATTTACACTAAATTTTAGTCGTATCAATTAGCTTTGGATAATGCATTAAGTCAGTTACATAGAGAAGATCCTAGTTTACGAATCCAATATGATGAAGAAACTGGACAAACTATTTTAGCCGGTAAATTTAAATAATAAATATTATTTTTTAATTTTTGGAATAGATATAATTTCTTTTCAGATTAGGCATGGGTGAATTGCACCTAGAAGTAATTGGTGAACGAATCAAGACTGAATATAAAATTGACGTGGATTTAAGTCGTCCGCAAATTTCATATAAAGAAGGTTTAATATCTGAAGCAAAAGAAAGTCATCAACTTGATTTGAAAATTGGTAATTCTTATGTATTTTCAATTTTTCTAATTAAAAATACTTATAATATCAAATAAATTATGTATAACCCATCCAGTTCATTTGCACCCTAAAGTTACTTCACATGTCTGACTAAATCAGGGGTTCAAAAATATGAATTGAACAATATGTGACTTCTATATTATCTTTGATAGTATTAGATAATCAGTATTTTGCAGGGAGTAATTTATAGAAATAATCTCAAAAAAAAAATATGTTGACATCACACCTGTGATTCCACAATTTTAATAATCCCTTCAAATTTAAAATTGTAACGGTCATCAAGGGCGCAGATGAACTAGATGAGTTATACAAAATGGTGACCCAACCATTTTAAATATAATAATATTTAAAAATGAGCACTTAACTCATTTTAATAATATATTCATATTAGAACTAAAATAAAGCAATTAAAACCATTCCCAGCTTTTCTCTTATTATTTCCTTATTTGGTCTAGTTTTACTTATTATAAGAAGGTCTTGGTCTCAGTCTTGGTTGAATAAGTTCAAAGATCAACACCAAAAATTAAATTGTAAGTGTCACTTGAGTGAATATTTAATGAAATTATATTGATAATGTGAAACAATTAGAGCTTTAAAAAGTCATGTAATTAGTTATGACTTATGTGTTGTCAAATTAGAGGTACTATTACTCTGTGTGCCCAATTGCAAAATTAGATCAATTATTTGATTTTATTACTGTCAAAAACAAACCACCATCATTTATCCATCAACAATTTATTGTTATCCCTCTTGACGGTACACCATTGTATGAAAATTCTCAAAAAAGGATTACAAAATGTTCATAACAAACCATGTATAAGAAGACCAACAAGTCAAGTGAAACAGCTATTGAAGCCATTTAAAGGATTTTTGAAGATCATCTCAGCATACTCGATAAAATTTATCAACATCTATCCTCAATATCTAAAACTATAGACCAGCGGTTCTCAAACTTTTTTTTTCGCGTACCATTCATGCGTATTATTAAAAAGTTGGGTACCACTAATGAATGAAAATAGAATGATTTTATTATTTTAATGAAAAAAGATGATTAAATGCATACGTATATAAAATAATCAGAAATTATCTGCGTATGTGTACTGTGTGTGTCAACGATTATAGTTTATTGACATATTTTTAGTGATTTGAAATAATAAAAATGTACAACGTACATAGGTACTACATTGTAAAGAATAATTATTATACGTAAATAATACTATTTTAAATTTATTTTCATATTTATCTATTACAAATACAATTAAAAATATATGTTTATTTATTTATTTTCCGTTTTAGCGCCATGCGACCTTTCATTCGCATACCACCATGTAGTCTTCCACGTACCACTAGTGGTACACGTACCACAGTTTGAGAAACGCTGCTATAGACTATTCTTCTCTCTAAAATATTATGCTGAAACATCTTTGAACTTATTGAACAACCTACTTATATATACATTTATAAAATATAATCTATTTACTCATATGGTACTCCTAGTTATAACTCAGTCTGTATTTTACACCGAAGATGGCAACTTCGTTTCCAAAATACATATTTACTTACAAAAAATAAATATTTTGCAGATTAGAATTTTATTTTATTTATATTATTTATTAGTTTTAATTGTAAATTTTTTTTTTGTTTTAGGATCGACTATACACAGTGTGTATGTAGTAATGTCAATATTAAAAGATAAATCTAATAACAAACTATTATCACTAGATCACAGTCCAGATAATGCATCAAATACAGCGGCTATACAATTAAATCGAATAAATATTATAACGTCAAGTGTGAAAGCTGCTTTAGCACATGGTCCTAAACTTGGATGTCCTGTTAGTAGTAAAATAATATATTTAACTAATATTATTTTTAATTTTTTTTTTAATACAATAGTACATTTTATATAGGATAGTATATAGTACTATCCTATATAAAATCCTATATATATATATATATATCCTATATAGTTTATAGTATATATAGTATATAGGATAGATACCTATAGATTAGTAATGGTACAAACTGTTAGATTTTTCAACCGTACCTGGGATATTAATTTTGGTTTGAAAATTAAACTAATCATTGTATATATTCAAACTTGAACCAAGTACAACCCATAGTTTGATTCAAATATCAAACCATATTATTTAATACAAAATTTGAGCCAAATGTATTAGAAAACAATGAAATATTTAAATAAAAATTTAATAAATAAATGTAAAAAGAAGTAAATATAAATTTAATAAATTAAACAACAATATTTAAATAAATAAAATATAGTGTTCTATTTTTACGGTGGATAAAATTAATTTTTAACCATATTTATCATTATATATCATAGTACATAGCCAATTTTATTTAACTTTTAAAATTGTTTTACTGCAAATCAAAATTAGTTGTTACAATATAATTATTTTATACTTTAAATTTTTATAAATAACAATTTGTTTACATTTTAATCTCAGGTTATTAATGTACGGTTTTTACTTCATTGGTTAGAAATTGGTAAAGGAACATCGGATACTGTCATAAGTTCAGCTATAAATCAATGCGTTCAAAAAGTATGTAATCTACATTCAAATTTTAACAAAAATATACTTATTAGATTGTAATATTTTTTTTTTTTTTTGCTTAAAATAGTTATTGAAATCGGCTAATACAATTTTACTTGAACCTATTATGAATGTTGAAGTTGTAACTGATGATATTAATTCTTCTACAGTACTTTCTGATTTTGGTAGAAGAAGAGGATCTATTCAAGATATTACAACTAGATCAAATAATCGGGTAATACATTATTTATATTTTTACTTATGTGTATACTACTATACTCGATTCAGAATAAAAACAGTGTATGTTTCTGGCGGTGGCGATCAGATGACGTTAACCGTTTCTCCCACCCATATGTTACACATGCATATATTACATAGCACGGTACGGTGCACCGACTAAGACCTACAAAACATTACGTCATATCGTGAAAGCAATGTGCTGCTGGACACCGAGTAGGCACAATTGATTTTAAATTATTTATATACATCAGTTTTCAATATTATAATGATGCCGCCACCGCTAGTAGTATGTAAAGCCAAAATTCTGAAAAGTTGGCTGTCTGGTATCATTCTTATTCTGAATAGAGTATACATTATCAATTATGTATATCTGTTGTATATTTTCTATTGAGACCAAATTTAATTTTTAGGTAATAAATGCACTAGTTCCTCTATCAGAATTATTAGGTTATTCAAAAGATCTTAGAACGTTTACATCAGGTACCGCATCATTTTCAATGGAATTTCATCATTACCACGAAGTTTCTAGTAAAGATGAAGGAGAAGCAATTAAAAATATTACGGGTTTTTATCCCTTTTAATTGTGTGTAGTGTTGATTAAAATAAAATGTTTTGTTATAATAAAAATAAATAAATTATTTATATGACATCCTATAAGATACCTAAATGATTACACATTGAATTAAGAAAAAAATATAAATTAGGCACACAATTTTAGGTTTTTATACTTATTACATTATATATATATATATATACATCCCTTTTGTGCCCGTAAATAGTTATTAGGAGTATTGACTTGACAATAAACCATCCTACACTATGAATCAGACCATGAACTAAGATATATCTAAGTTTGTGCCTATACTATTTATTATCATGGAAACAAAGAATCTATAGTGCTCAAACAGTATATATTTCCTATTGTCCCGTCTGTCTGTCCTCTGTCCTTACAATTTGTTGCTATGGTTACCAATATTAGTATTTAGAATTTTCATTATTTTTAAATGTTCAATTTTATTTACTCTTTTATTCTAATTTTAAATTGTAATGTAAAATAAATAATAGGTATCATACTTGTATTACCTATGTGCTATTAATGTTACCCATACTTGTAATTATATTTCATTACACATCTGTGGGTAAAAAGTTATAAATAAAAACACTTGAATTAATATAGGTAGGTACCTATATAATGTGTATATAATGTATAATAATTAATACATTTTGATTTTATATTATGTCTATTGTCAAAATGATTGAATAAAATAAAGTTATTTTTGTCATTTCTAATAATTCTTATATCATAAGAATTATTTCTTTTCTGAAAATATAAATAAAACAAGAAGTTTATATACTATATTAATCTGCTCATAATATAAATTGAGGAGTATATAGATTTCCCACCAATAAACAATATTTATGTAGGTAATTTTCAATGAGAAATTTCCATTTCTTAGAATTTTGAAGAAAAGCGTAGGTAGTAGGTACCTACTAATTAAACTTTTTATAAACCTATTTGTTGTTAATTTGAATAATTATTATTATAAATACGTTGTAGTATTTTCAATAATATTATGTAAATAATTATTATAAATTTTAAAATGCTTAAATTAAAAATAACAGTATTTCCAAAAAAATAATAGATACTTAATTATACCTATATATCTTGAATGTTATATTGACTCTTACAAAAAAATAAATAAATAACTTAACTTAAGTTAATAAGTTATTATTTTTTTATATTAACTTAACTTAATTGTTAAGCAAAAAAATAACTATTAACTTTAAACTTTTACAATTATTTTCTATTAACATAACTTAACTGAGTTAAAAAAAATCATTACTTGCCCAGTATTGCTTACCGGTTACTGGCTACTGTTAATAATAGTACCTAACATATAAATTGTACCAATTATTTATATCAAAGAAATATTTAATATAACATGACTAGATTTAAAAACATTTAAATAAATGATATATTCTCCTTTGCCTTCTCTTTCAACTGTTTTGGGTCGGCCGCCATAGTTTTCTAGTTCCACTACTTAACTTTCTCGCATCCTCTTCAAAGCCGTAACAAGTATATGACCCATAGAGTAAGAATAAGGCCTTTTTACGAATTACCTAAAATTAGGACACTTATAAGCAAATAAGCAAAAAAAAAAAATGTCACACTTTATCCTATGTTTCTTATCTTCCTTAAAACTATCATTCTTCTTTAAAACAAATTTTAAATACTTGAACCTGAATCTCACCTACCTATTCATCCCCACTCAACTTCATTACTTGCCTTTCCTTATTTATTTTGTGTTTCCTATCTCCAGCATCATATTCAATATATTCTGTTTTATTCAGACTAATTCTTAATCCATTATCCTCAAGAGCTTCCACTTTTCAAATCCACTATTTACTTCCTTGTCGCTCTTCCTTACCAGCACTACATCATCTGCAATCAATATGCACCAAGATACCTCACCTGGTAGATATTTATTTTGTTATTTCATCTATTACCAAAGAAAATAAGTATAAGGACTCAAATCCGAACCCTGGTGCTCTCCTACTCTGCCTATAAAATCCTTAGTTTCCAAACACAAACTTGTTACTCTTGTACTAGCCCCTTCATACATATTCTCAATTAAATTTATAAAGTATATTACAATATAGGTATTAGGAACTTTTAATGTGACTTCATTACTTTTTTTTAGAGTGAGCCTTATTCTTAAAAATTATATGACATTTCAAGACACTCCCTCTTAATGGTCTTAATGGTTAGGTTAATGGTCTTAAATAGTCTAAAATATCAAAACCTACTGAAATTCCAGAGTAGGCATAATGCAAATAATTTTAAAAAAGCCCAAAATTAAAAAAATATTTAAAAAAAAATTATTTAATCAATATTTCTCCTAATAAATAAATATTCTGTGAAAAATTTTAATTCAAAAAAATGATATGCCAATCGATTTTTAAGATGTTTTAAATATATAACTATAATGCCGTACCCAGTGCCGGATCTAGGGAAGGCGAACTGGGGCACTTACCCCTGGCGCCATTATGATAAAGCGTAAAATGTAAAAATATTTAAACTTTTCGTCCCGTTTTTGGAAGTAGGGTCCCGTTGATCCCTTTTAATTTTTAATAGAAATTTTGGTAAAAATTAAATTGACGAATGACTTTTATTTTTGTTTTTTTGCTTATTAAAAATTTAAAAAGGGGCGCTACAATTATTTTTACCCCGGCCGATAAATTCTCTAGATCCAGCACTAGTCGTATCTATAATTTTAACAGTGTTTAAAATCGTCAAATATAAAAACCGAAAATTAATACTTATAATAGATAATGAAAAAATGTTTAAATTATATTTTGTTATAAAAATGTCAAGTTTATAGACCCAATTTTCCTCAATATTTGAACACATTTTCATACTGAAATATATTTATATATATATATATGTTGTCGAAAAATGTAAATGGCTGTTAAAAAAATGTGCTATTAAAAAAAAAACTGAATATTTAACTCTTTAAGATAAACCGAGGAATATACTTTATCATCATATCTCGTTAAGAGGATGCTACATCGACAATTTTTTAATGAAAAATATGCATTACTATTTTTCATTTTTAACAACTTTACAAGCATGTTAAGAATACTAAACAAAAATCAAATTATAGCTAATAACATTGTTTGGCGATTGATGGAACCGATTTTTGAGATATGCATTTATACACGTTTTATGAGGTGTTGAAATATAAATTTTTTTATTTATTTTACAGCTTATAAAACATGTAAAAATATATACATCAAAAATTGAGTCCATCAGTCGCTAGATAATTTTGTTCTTTATAATTTATTTTTATTTCATCTTTCTACAATATTCTCAAGTTGGTAAAAATGAAAAATGTGTAAACATGTTTTTTTTAAACGAATATTGTGATTATAGGACAATTAAAAATGGTACTAACACAGATCTATTTTTAAATTAATTTTAAAATATATTTAAATATTTTTAATTTGTTCAATTTTCATTTTTCTTAAAATGTAATAAAAATTGCCTATACAAAACCCCTTAAAAGTCAGGTCTCTAGAGTCCTCCTTTAGATTTTAGATGTTCAAATAAATATATAGATATTGAAAAATAAACTCCACACATTATGATATAAATAAAATGTTTAAATAATATATTTTACGTACCTATGTAAACCTAGTGTGATTTATTATTTTCTATATTAATTTTTTATACTGTGATCAGAAAGTAAAATAAGTAAATTGAAAGGTACTTTGATCAAAAAATATAAACATTTTTCCGTAAAAAGTTTGCCATTGATATGGCAACGAATAACACCATATATATGTTATATGTAATATACTTGCAATAAATTATGTTGAATTAATACCTATATTATTTGTCATTATTGGTCGTCCTTATACTAAAATATTTAATCTTGACTTTTTTTTTTTTTCAAGTACCTATTTTTAAAATTGCCAGTATATGTATACTATTTCGTTTTAAATATATAATTGGACCAAAAATATATTATTTTTCAAGGAATAAAATAATTTTAAAAATATTCAAAATACTGTATTAAATACTTTAAAAATAATATTTAAGTATTCCAAATACTGTATTCGGAATACCACCCAAGTCTGGTCATTCTTTGATAATTTGGTTTTGCGTCATCTTCGTCGTTATAATCATATAATATATACAGTTTGCCCAAAGCCGGGAGACTGAAAAGTGACCACTAATGCGAACGCCCTTGGACGGTTTATTTTCGTTAGGGTAACGTAAAATAGTTTTTAGTTATACACGCCAAAATCGTGGTAACATTACACAACCCCCATAAGATAAAACTACAATAGCCAAAAAATTCCATTTGGATCCAAAACGAACCTAAAAAGGAAATAATAATAACGTATACAAAAGACTAAAGATGGCCAGTCGTTGTACACCGACCGCGCATTTCCTAATTTGAGAACCTCTCCTTATCAAAAAAAAATATAGTTGCCAACACATTTGCCAGTGAACACTTTTCGTTCTCCGATTATATATACAATATAATATGTAATATTATAATATCCAAATAAACATTTAAACATTTATTAAACCTTGTATGCAACTTTTAAATGTTTAGCATTAAATAAACATTTTATAAACATTAAATTTGGTTTGATCGAATGATGCTAATGGTCAGTCAGTCAACCTTATTTAAAGAATTTTTGAAGGTTCATACAACATTGCATGGCAATAGGTTCAATGCAACATTGAACCGTGCTCCTGAACGCCTCTCCCCTAAAAAATAAACTTGCAAGCAACCATGCATTTTTATTGTATCTCACCTCTCTATCTTACTATCGTACTATTACCCGGAACGTGTTTTTGTTTTACAGTAAATTTTGCAAAATATCTTAATTCCGGCGATTGGATTCGAACCTCCTCGACAACCACTTAACAATTTTTGTACTCACGCTTAACCAACCGAGCTACTCCAATGATACAAACGTAGTCAGAATTGTATGTACATATTAATGCTCTAGTAATGGTCTACTCCCCCTTTTGCTTAAAGCCCCTGTACATGGTAGTCTAAAAGGGGGGGGGTGAAGAGAATACAAAAAAAAAGTGACATATTTAGTATGTTATACACCGGAGTGCATTTAACACACTTAGACGTCACACATAGTACGATTGGACTACTATTAAATTCACAGTGAGGATTATTCACAGTTTTCCTAAAACGTCAGCATGGTATTTGATTTTCTGGTAATTTTTAAACAAATAATGAAATAATACGAGATTTTTTGAAATTCTAATTTTCAATTTCTATTCATTATAACATATTCTTATATGGTTATAAACAAAAAAAAAAAAAAAAAATCATAATTATACTGGATGTTTATTTATAAGCAAATTATAACTAAATATTTAAATTTTAAATATAAATTTATGAATATCACTATACTCAAAATACAACTTCGTTTGCAACTTACATTTTTTATAGAATTGAATTCTAATTATTTTGTTTGCATTTTAAAGAATAGTAAAAACCTGGAATTCTGAAACGATTGAGGAGTGTGTTTTTCCATACTTACTATTTATATATTCAAAATACTTTATGAATAATACTATTTGTATTATTATAAATTAGTATTCGTTACTATATATTATATATTCTGAATATGTTTTTAGTGTTAGAATAATTTATCATAAATACTATTAAAATATATTTTACTCAAATGTGATTATTATTATATAGCATATTATTTTCATATAATGTATAGGATGAAATTTTCAGTGTTTCAGATTTGAATTATATATAAGAGTTATAAAATCATAAAATATGTATTACAATTATTGAAATATGTAAATATCAATATGAACTTTGAAGTTCCATCAGGTGGATATCAATTAATTTTTTTAAACTATTAAATTACGTACATTTTTTCATTTGTTTAACTCGAAAGATCAGTTTTCTGTTACTATTATATTTTAATTTCGATATTGTATTGAAAATTTAATACAGTCTTTGTAAATTATAGTATAAATTAGAGACATTTGGGTAGTGCAAACACCTGTACATTTTTAAAAATATTTTATGTGTATTTAGTAGATCAACAGCATGATGATAACAAATTACTATAAAAATCAAAGATGAGCATTAACTAATTAATAAGTTATAAAGTTACGTTATTGTAAACTTTTTCACTTAAATAGTTACTTGGGTGTACTATTGACTTATCAAATTATCTAGTTAAAGAAATCTGAAAATAAGTTAATAACTATATACCTAGTAATTGTTGTTCACGATAAATTATCAATGTTTTAGAAAATACAACGAATTAACTTATTTATTTTACTAGTTTAAATACAATCAACGTATTGTTTCGACTTTCGGGTATATATTTTTATCTGTAATCAACTCATTTATTGCGCTATTACGTAGGTAAATAAAACGAGTCATTTAATGTACAAAATGCATAATAATGGAAAAAAATATCTTTTGGTTTAATTTATTCGAGTTAACTTATGTCAGGTTAACCTTTCTTTTTAACTTTAACTGGTTAAATCAGTAATTAATTAACTTTTAACTCTCAATTATTTAAAAAAAAAAAAAAAAAAAAAAAAACCGTCCGAATAAATTTAAATTTATCTATTTAATTATATAAATAATAATATGTCCGTATGTACTTATATTTATTATAGAAAATCTTCGAATATGCAAAAAAAAAAAAAAAAAAACCCCCCGGAAATATCGTATATTAAGTACAACTCATTTATGCACTCTACATAAACTGTCCCAAAGCCGTTTGAATCATTTTTTTTAACAAAAAATGTTTGTGTAATTTATAGTATACAGATTGATATTCTATATAGTCTGTAAAATCTCTGTATATATAGTATATGTATATTATAATATTATAATATAGATATTACGTATATATAGTATATACAATGTAGTATATAATATACGTAGGTACACATGGGGTGCGTTCGAAAACTCTACTCTAGTTAACTCGAGTTAACTATAGTCGATTTCGTGTCGTTCGACAAATCAGTGTTAACTCTAAGGTTACCGTTCGAAAACCCAGTGTTGTTCACTGGAGTTAACTCTTGTTACCCAAAAGAAATCGCTAGGTTCTTTTAACTCTACTGATAACTATTCTTATCATATACAGATAACAAGTAATTTTCATTTATATTCCCGCCTATATAATGTGATATAACCACAGAATATGTTCTGGGATATAACCAACATTTTGTTAATAATTGTTTTTACTTTTTCGG